>APFE030649952.1:4172-30088 GCA_000404065.3 Pinus taeda | reverse complement strand
GTCACAATCCTCCACTATCCTCGTGAATGGACACTTGCACACACAAAGAGAACAACACAAACACAAGTGTGAAATCTAATATATGCAATTATACATCAGTCAGGAAGGATATAATTCAACATCAACCATTAGAGGTACAATGAGAATGGAACCATAATGGTAGTCATCTATTATTAATAATCAATAAAGGAGAATACAACCAGCGTCCTGACGTCAAGTCCTCCTTTGGCTGGGTGCTCAGCTACACAAGTCTTGCAAAGCTTGAAGGGATGAGGGACAAGCCTCTCTCTCTTTGGTGACAAGATCTCCTTACTTAGGTAAAGCCTTATGGACACAAAGAAGGCTCTTGCAACTCTAATCTCTTGATATCTTCCTTTCAGCACAAGTATTGCCACTAAAATCAGAACTAGCTTCTTCAAACCATGGAGACAAGCTTTTATAGAGGAAAAGGAAGAGATAAGATCAATCACAACAATAATGGATTTGGCTTCATCACTTGGAAACTTCTATGGAATGGTGGCAAAATACTTCCCATTCAAGGAGATTCGAAGCCAAACCATCCTCACTTAACTTGGATTCAGTTGGTGAATGATTTGGATAGAACTTTCGAAGGTTGATTAGTTCAAAACTTTGCCCAAAAAGGTTGGTGCGATTGCGACTCTGGGACAAAGCGCTAATGGCGCACCCCTTTTATAGGATTTTTCCCATTGGCGTGGGCATAACACAGTGGGCCAGCGCTAATGTAAAAAGGGATGTTTTTAAGGGCAAGGAGTAGGAGATGTCTTTAGGGCATATGCAGCTCATGTTCAGAGGTGAATGATGCAAGTGGTTTCAAGTCTTGTCACTTCTCACAAGTCCCGGAATGAGTCCTCCAAGATGCTCAGAGGGGTAACAGGGACGGTGAAAAACGGTGACAAATTACTGTGTAACACCTTGACTTAGTTTATTCTCAGTTAGGTACTTTATATGAGTATTTGCCTGATGCCCCGAGACACGGTACATCCAAAGCTCCACCTAAGCCATCCGTTGATCCGTCTTCGAAAAAATCATCCTCGAACTCTGGGAAGCCAAAATCCAATGCTTCTAGCGAAAATACTTCTCAAGGTGGTTAAAATTCTGGAAGTACTTCCGAGGTTAGCGCCGTCCAGTCCACCACGGCAAACAAGGCCTCAAAAGGAAAGAAAAAGGGGAAAGCAAAGAATAAGTCTGAGCAACCTAAATAGGATTCCTCCAAACCTCCATCCGAGGAAGGAGCCAAGTGCAAACCTAAGTATCCTTGTCTTATGTGTGATGAGGATCACTACACCAAAGACTGCCCAAGGCGGTCCGAGGTTAGTCGTTTGTTGAAAGGCGCTCCTGGGATTCCTGCGGTTCTGAAAGAACCTTTCCCCTCTCAACAGACTCAAATGGTGGCTGATCCATCTTCGTCTTCATCTCCCTTTGGTTCCCAAGTGTTCATGGCCAGAACCATTCCCGTTCATGTAACGACTCGAACAAAGGAGTATCTGTCGTCCGCCAGGAAGGAGCCTAAGGTCCCCTCAAGCGCTCCTTCATCCAGTTCTGGTCTGCTCCATATCGAGAGACCAAGTACTGAGACGGCCATCCGACCCCCTCCCAAAGGAGTACTCAGGAGATCATCTTACAACCCAAATGCTCGTGCTGTCCAGCACTATAGCATACTTGAGGACTTAGCACAGGCTCCGTCGGCTATGTCCACTTTAGAGGTTCTCCAGAGCTGCCCCCCTTAGAGAAAGTCCCTGCTATTGGCCATCGGTGGCATCGACCCGACAGATTCGTATTTAATTACCTTTGATCTCGAGAGCCATGTCCCAAGGCTGCCTCATCAGATCGCCTTCCTCATACAAGTCATCATCAATTTGAAAACGATCCATTACACGGTTATTGATGAGGGCACATCAACTGGCATCATGTCTATTGCTTGTTGGAAAGCGATCGGGTCTCCGACTTTGAGCCAGTCTCCTACGACACTGGAAGCCTTCGATGGGAGAGAATCTCGTCCCCATGGTATTCATCAAATATTGCCGATTACTTTAGAAGGGAAAACCGTTGAAGTGGAAGTCGAGGTCATTGACGCAAATCTTACTTACAACCTCCTTCTAGGCCGGAGTTGGACATATGCCATGCGTGCCATGGCTTCGTCCCTCTTCCGTGTCATACGTTTCCCTCACCAGGGGAAAATTGTCATGGTAGACCAGCTCTCCTTCTTCGCTTCTTCTTCTAAAGGTAATGTGCCCTTCGTGGAGCATACCTCCATCCCTTTTGAGAGTGTGGGAGTTGGGTTCTTCAAAGATCCCGCCCTCATGGGTGTTTTCTCCCTCCCACCTCCAAACCTCACCTCCATCAGTATGATTTCGGTTCGTTCTAATCCTTGGGTCCTTCCCCCCATCGACCAGATAGAATCATGGGGTGAGGAGATGCCGTTGAGTCCTGCCGAGCTCAACTACACCGAAATCGCTGCTGTATCGGCTCCTCCTGCTGAACACGCTTCTTTAAGCGGAGCTCTTGACTCATACGACTATTCCCCTTGACTTGGAGAATGCGCCTCCTCGGACCCATTAAAGAAAATATTTCCTTCCAACGAAGCCATCATAGAGACCATGTCTCTCGAGGAACCTCCGTGGTTCAATCTTCATCACCATTCCTCGTTTCTCCCTACCCTTCGGGAAACGTTGGCTTGTCTCGAGCAGTTTGCCTCATGTCTCCCTTCACAACCTCTTCAGACACCTATTCAGGTCTATCAAGTAACTTTTGAAGGGAATATGGGGAACATTACACAAACCCAACCTATCGACATCTCTGTCAAAACAAGGATTATCGAGAACATCTATATAGGAGTCACTTGCACTCCTGAGGAAATTCAAATCTATATAGCTCTTTTTCGCGAGTTCTGTGACGTCTTTGCGTGGTCTTATGAAGAGATGCTCGGCATCGATCCAAACATCGTAGTGCATGAGATACCTACGTATCCAGGAGCTAAACCTGTTTGTCAGCGTTTACGCCCTGTGCACCCCCACAAGGCTGCAGCTATCAAAGCGAAAGTTGAAAAACTTCTTAAAGCTGGTTTCATTTACCCTATCCCACACACAGATTGGGTTTCTAACATTGTCCCTGTAGATAAAAAGTAGGGTACTATTCGCGTCTGTGTCGATTATCACGATATTAACTGAGCCTGTGCGAAAGATAACTACCCCACACCGTTCATTGACCAGCTCATTGATGAGTGTGCTGGGAATGAGATATATTCGTTCATGCACAGATTTTCTGGCTACAACCAGATTAATATCGCGCCTGTCGATCAACACAAGACGACCTTTATATGTCCGTGGGGTACTTTCGCTTATAAAAAGATCCCATTTGGTTTCAAGAATGCCGGTGCCACTTTTCAATGTGCGACGTCTTACGCCTTTCATGATATCTGGCATATTGTACAACCTTATCTGGATGACCTTCCCGCTCATTCGGCTAAGCGCCAAGACCATCCGTTGCATCTCCGCTAGATTTTTCTCCACTGTCGACACTACAATATTTGACTTAATCCGCATAAATGTGTCTTCTGCGTAGAATCTGGTCAACTTCTCGGGTTTATCATCTCCCGAGAGGGCATCCGCTTGGATCCCCTTAAAGTCGAAGCCATTTTGAATCTTCCTCCCCCTGCTTCTTTGCGGCAACTAAAAAGTTTGCAGGGTAAAGAAAATTTCTTACGACGATTTATGCCGAATTATGCCGAAGTGGCAAAAGTTTTCACGTGGTTACTCAAGCGCGACACCCCGTTTCGATGGGATGCCATAGCTGAAGAGTCTTTTGCACATCTTAAAACTCTTCTGGTTTCCATCCCTTTGTTGTGGCCTTCGAATTGTCATCGCGATTAAACGTTGTATCTGGCCGCTGCTGACACCACCATCGGTATGGTTCTGGTTCAGGATGACGATGATGGCACTGAACACGTTATCTATTACCTTAGCCGCAACTTGTTAGACATGGAATCTGGATATGCTTATGTCGAGAAGTTGGCCCTCGCTGCTGTTTGCGCTATTCAACGCTTCCGTCATTACATCTTGTTGCGTACCACGACAGTGATCTCCGATTGCAACCCTATGACCTACATTCTGTCACGCCAGTTGTTGGGGGGCAAATACTCGAAGTGGATAGTCATCCTCCAAGAGTTTGACTTGGAATTTACTGTGGCCAAGTCTAAGAATCACTTATCTTTGCTGAGTTGTTGTGTTCTTTGCCATCTACTGCTACTTCCTCTCAGTTAGAGGATTCCATTCTAGACGAAACTCTCTTCCTCATTAGCACCCTCGATCCCTGGTACGGGGATATTATTGTCTACTTGCAAACATCCTCCTTCCATCCTGAGACCTCCAAAGATGCTCGTCGAAGGATCCGACATCAAGCCCAACCATATCGCATCGTTGGGGACACCCTGTATCGTCTCGGTGTTGATTCCGTTCTTCGTCGATGCTTGACTCTTGAAGAAGCAGAGAGAGTTTTGAATGACTGCCACTCTGGTGCATGTGGTGGTCACATGTCTGGATATGCCACTGCACAAAAAATCCTCCGTGCTGGCTATTTCTGGCCCTCCATTTTCAAGGATTGCATTCTTGCTGTCCGTTCGTGTCATGAGTGCTAGATTTACCAACGGAAGATGCGTGCACCCCCTGCTTCGCTGCACCCCATTGCAACCGTCGGTCCCTTTTCCAAATGGGGCATCGATTATGACCTGTAACCCTTGCTCAGCCGGGGGGCATGGGTACATCATCGTTGCTGTTGATTATTTCACGAAATGGGCCGAGGCGATGCCTACATTGTCTGAAGACGGTCACACCATGGCGCAATTTTTGTTCAACCATGTTATTTCACGGTTCGGAGTACCCCAAGCCATCGTCACTGATCACGGAAAGCATTTTCATAATCACATGATGACCGAGTTAACAACCCAGTTGGGCCTTAGGCATGATAGTTCGACCCCGTACTATCCTCAGGCAAACGATCAAGTGGAAACCGTGAATAAGGTTTTGGTCACGATGCTTCAAAGAACTGTTGGCATGCATAAGTCCAATTGGCATCTGATGTTGTTCTCTGCTTTGTGGGCCTACCATACCTCCGTGAAGGACGCCACCAATTTTACTCCTTTTCAGTTAGTTTACGAACTGGAGGCGACCCTTCCTATTGAGTGTGAGATTCCTTCATTAAAGATAGCCGTCGAATTGCTCCCTGATACTACTCCAGTAGAAGAGCGTCTTCTTTACTTAGAATGGCTGGACGAGACTCATTGTCTAGCCTCCTTAGCTATTGAAGCTCAGAAGAAGCGAGTGAAAACTCACTTCAATAATACTATTAACCCCCACTCTTTCATTGAGGGAGACATAGTACTGCTCTATGATCAAGCTAACGATAAGCTGGGGGCAGGAAAATTCGAGCCTATGTGGCACGGGCCCTACATTGTGAAAAGAGTTTTGCAAAAAGGTGCCTACGAGCTTATTGATTATGAAGGCAATCCCCTGGATAAGCCCCTAAATGGGCTTTATCTGAAAAAATACTATGCATGAGTCCAGGCACTCTCTTTTTGTATATACGTGTGCTTTCAACAAGTGTGTTGTGTGTGCATGTTTTTATATATTTGTCTTCGTGTGTCGGCACGATTGTCGCTTATTGTATCTTTTTGCTTCTTGGGCAGATGTCTGGATCGTCTTACGTTGGTTTCGCTGATGGTGCTTCCCGCAGTACACGTAGCTTGTCATCTGTGGCATGGGTGATCTACGATCCTCATGGTGAGTTAGTAGACATTCAAGGTGTTTGTCTAGGCTGTACAACGGACAATGTTGCTGAATATAGTGCTACGATTGAATTATTAGCTAAGGCGATTAACCTCGGCATTCGAACATTGGTTGTAAACTTGAACTCTCAGCTTATGGTCCACCAACTCAACGGGCATTATTCCATCAGAGATCATCGGATTTTAAGGTTGTATTTACATGTTAAGTTATTATAAAGGGATTTTGATTTCATTACTTATCAGCATATTCCGAGATGACTTAATACGTTAACCGATGCATTAGCTAATTATGTGTTGGACAGGCATTTGCATAACATGTAATTCAACATAACACAAGAACCATATATATATATGTGTGTGTGTGTGTCCAAAATGTTTGCACCCCGTGCATCATAAAAAAAAAAATAATACATGTTTGTCTGAATACATCCAGAGACAACATGTCTCTCAAAAAATATGCATGAAAGGAAAAGCCTAGATATCTAGTCTCGGTGGTGCTCATGGTAGCACGTCCCCGCTCACACTAGATGCCTTAGGAGCCAGTGGATGCGAGTTGGCACCCCCACTGTGTGCCTCTGGTACGCTAGCGGGACATCCGCTAGCCGAGCATAATCTGGGATCCCTCGAGTGATAGCCTCGAGGCTCTGGATGAGCTCCCCTCTGTCACCACCCTCCTCCTGAGGATATGCTCCTGCTGCTGCTGCTACTGGATGTCTCCTCACAATGGGAGACAGGCCAGTTGGACGCTCTGGGCTGACATCTGCATGTGCATATAAAGGTCATTAGGACAAGAATGTACTAACAAAAAAATCATAAAAACACAAAATCAAAAAATGAGGACGTACCAATCTCCTCGTCCTAGTCCTCTCCCTCTGGCAGGGGAAGGTCAGGGTCTCCAGTGAAGTCTGTCCCCGCATACGGCCAGTCCTCCACCACTATCAGTAGGTCCCAAAGCCAACCGAAGAACTCCGGCCTAAAGGACATCTGCTGGCCGACACCACCCCTTGGCATCAGCGCCACCCATCGAGCCATCCTTGGCTCTCGAGGTGTTGGGTCTGCTACAAAGGCCCCTTGGCTCTGGAAGCTTGGCACACCTTCCAAGAAGAACGTCACCAAGATGGAACCGTACCCGAACTGTTGCAGCTTGCCCCGATTGGCCTTTGTCAGCTGCCTCTTTATATTGGTTGTCACAACTGACGCCCAATTGAAGATCGTCAGGCTAAGGCACTCTATTGCTAATAACAGGTGGTTCTTTGTAGCTTCGTGGGGTGCTTGTGCCCCCACAGTTCGTGTAAAGGTGAATAGAAATGCTCTCAGTGTCAGGTCTCGAACGATGGGGATATCCACCTTCGAACTGCCCTAACCATATTTTGCCTCCGGGCAAATTCGAGCCTTCACCTCATCCATCTTCTCTCCGGATGGCCTGCTCCTAGTCAATCGAGGCACCGGCCCTCTTCGTGACAATCCATTCAGGAAGTAGACATCAGACACGTCTAACTCTAGCACCTGATCCCGTATCCGGAACACCTGTTCCTCTACGTCCCACAAGTCAATCAGGTACTGCAAGAGCTCTGGCTGAGCTTGCAAATAGGATAGCATGAAATATTTTTTGAGCCCACACACTCTGAGAGCTTCCATGCAATCCTCATCCACTAGGGCCAATGTGTCCACTTGGTCATGCTCCTGTTCTTTCCATATAATCACCATTTTTGTGGATTGCCCTGCAAATACAAGCCAAAATAGTGAATTAGACTCTTAAGTAACTTGAAATTGCAGGAAATAAGGGTTTGAATTTATTAAAATTTGCCAAAAAATGTGGGCGGCTGTTGGCACAATTGTTTCTAAAACAGTCGCGCCCATGGGCGCGCGCCCTATGGGAAACTTGCCCCATTGGCGCAGGCCCGTGCCCGAAACTCGCGCCAATGGGCACAACCCCTAAATTCAAAATCCTCCCCATAGGAGATGAAAATGCAACTAAAAACAAATTTTAAACAGATGTAAATGAAGCTAAGGATAGGACCTCTTACCTGGCACTAACGACGCTCGAAATGGTCCACTGGATCGGCCGCAATCGCCAACTGAAGGTCGCACTCCAAAAAGCCCTAATGTCGCTCTCCAAAGGTAAAAATTGAAAAGTAATTTTTATTTACCATTTTCACCTTTTTATAGCTTTTTGACTCCTAAATGGGTTTTAAAAAGTCATTTTATGAATATTTATGTCGAAAATGGGTTTTACGCCGATTTTTATGTACAACGACAGGTGTTCATGCAGCTTTCATGGCGAAACGAGTTGTATTTTATACTTTTTTCGGACTCGGTAAATACACGAAAAAGTCACTTTGGAGTCGTCTTTTACTCTTTTCTGACTCTCTAAACGTGAAAAGAATGCCGAGTTGGTCCTCTCGACTCGTTAAATGGTAATGAGAGGCGGTCGTCTTTAAACCCTTTTCCGACTGTTTAAAAAACGAAAAGATCGTCGAACCCTTGTCGTTTTTGGTTCGTTAACGGTCACAAAGAGACGTGGTTTTGACTGTTTTTTTTACTTTTTCAGATCAGAATCACTACTCATGAAAAATACTCGTTGGTCGTAATAACCGGGCGGTTCTTTCGAGCATAGTTTTATAATTTTTCGGGCTCGAGAGACACAAATTTACAAAAAGGGCACCCCTGGAGTTTCCTTTTCGCTGTCTTTTCAAACTCTCTAAACATGAAAAGACGTTGAGTTCTTCCTTTTTCAGACTCATTAAAAACTTAATGACATCGGATTCTGTCGCCATGACGCCTCTAAAGCATATGCTATCCCCATCAAGCTTGTCATCCAAAAATAACTGGGGTACTCACCAGAAATGGTGGGGGAATAAAGGAACCGTAATCATCGTCGTGTCAACAATATGTCGCTCTTGAACATGGCACTTATCTGCATTCGTGTCTGGGTGGGGACATCTCATCTTGTTTCACACTTGCCTCCATGGGTTTGGGTTATCCTGTTTGACCATTCATCTTCTCATCGCCTTGTCACCATGACCCTTGATCATTTGATGTCAAATACTGCCAAGCCCACTATCGTGCCACCGATATGTTCAAGAGAAGTTGACCTCTGCAGAATATTCAACCTCCCTCTGATACCTCACACAAAACATTTTGTCCTTCTCTGTCTAGTGTCGATGATGTGGGAAACATTATGGCCCACCTTCGATCAAGGTTACTTCCTGTCGACTTCAGCTCATTATCTGGGAAGTTGACTTAGAGACTCCCTTCAGGTACCTTGGAGCCTGCATGCCTCAATGGCAGGTTCTTCGTGTTCGACGCAAGGTTTTCATCATTGGCCTCTGATCGAATGATTCTACAGGTGTTCGACACCGGCACACTGATTCGCACGCCGTGGATTGTACCTATAGTACCTTGAGGACCATTGTCATTATTGGTGGTACCTCTTGCGTCTGTTAACAATTTTCATTATTGGCTGGTAATCAGATGATGTTCTCGCATGTTTGACTTCGACTCCTATATTCGCATGCTTGAACTTGTACTTTGTTCGGGTCGAGTTGGAGCGCAAGACCCTGGATTTTGTCTGTGGAGATCCAGGTTGCATTTTGTGGATTATTATAATCACTACATGACTCATTCACTGGATGGCTGCGACCATGCCTGAGTCTATTCATTGATCCTCATCGGATGGCTGCGTCCATACCTGGGATTTAGATTTTTATGTACTCTGCTATGGATGGCTGTGCCCATACCATGTACATCATGTATTTGAGATATCAGTTGTACTTCGTGCAGGTTCTCCAGCGGCCGTTTTTTCAGTTGACCATGTTCTTGTAAAGCACTTCACCCCTCTCTCTCGGGCTTCATGCTTTAGGGGGCATCTGTTACACAGTATTTTGTCACCGTCCTTGTCACCCCTTCTTTCGTACGTTGGAGGACCTATTCCGGGACCTGTGAAAAGTGACATAACTTGAAAACACCTGCATTGTATCCCTTAGAGCATGTACTCCATATGCCCTGAAGACACCTTCTACAAAATACCCAAAAATATAGCCCTTTCTCCATTGGCACTGTTCCACAGTGTATCACTCTCGCCAATGGGGGAAATCCTCCAAAGAGGGTGCGCCAGTTGGCACTCTGTCTCAGAGTCGCACTAGTGCCAACCCAGTTGGGTAAAGTTTTTAACAAACAAACTTCCGAAGGTTCCTTCTAAGCTATCCATGAATTGATTCTAGTTTGAGTTAGTTCAGTTGGGCTTCGAATCTCCCAAGGAGGGAAGTAGTTCTCTACCTCTCATGGAAGCTTCCTAATGATAAGGACAATCCCATGAATCAAGTGGATGGTCTTATCTACTACTCCTACCTCTATATAGGCTTGTCCCTTTGCCTTTGACAAGCTTGTTAGTAATTCTACTCTTCAAGCCCCAAATCTAAGTGCCAAAGTCTGAGAATTGCTAAGCTCATGTTGTAAGAGGCCTTGTCCATCCCTATGAGGCTAAATCTTTAAGGAGGAGATCGATGTCCAAGTGATCAAGGAGAGAGAGGCTTGTTCCCACCCCTTACAAGCTTTGCAAGGCATGTGTTGCTGATTCACCCAGCCAAAGGAGGATTTGACGTCAGAACTTGGTTGTATTCTCTTTTGTTTATTAATAATAATATACGACTATCATTATGGTTCCACTCATGTGTCTTTATTATGATGTTTGAGTTGTATCCTTTCTGACTGATACATAGTTGCATTTCTTGGATTTTATGCTTGTATTTATCTTGTTCTTTGCGTGTGCAAGTGTCTGTTCACAAGGATCGTGAGGATTGTGACCAGCTGAAGCGAAAGAATGGAAACGACGACTCTTCTACGAATACTAGCATTGGATTCGAGGTAGGCTCTCATCATTGGCCTTTACTTTGCAATTAGGAACCTGTGTGTTAGCGTTGTTTGATTGTTGCTAGACCCCATTTAGGCTAGTGGGATCACCTCTGTCTGCAGAGGGGATTTACTTGTACAACACTATAGTTTCCCCTTGAGGTAGAAAAGGTGGTAAGGGTGCCAAGAACAAGAGTTGCAACCAAGAGAATACATGTGGTTCCTCCATCATCACCAATTTAAGTTATGGAATCAAAGAGCACACAAAGATAAATGGAAATTGATGAAAAGGAACATAAAATTGGGGAGTTACAAGATCAGTTGGAAAAGGCCCATGTGACAATAACATACTTGCAACAGGAGAATAGGGAGCTTAGGCATAAAGTGTCTCAAGATACTATCTAGCCTAGAAGAGAAGAGCCATCAAAGGAAAATGGTCATTGATGTTGAGAAGCTAAAGGATCCATTTAAGCATTCTAAGAGACCTAGGGCTAGCTCTGCTGCTAAGGTGCATATGTAAGAAAAGGAGATTGTTCAGCCTACGATTTTTTATGAATAGAAGGAATTCGAGAAGTTATTGGAACAACTTGAAGAGATATGATATCAAGTAGATAAGCTTGTAGAGAAAGATAATAGGGAAAAATTGGCTTTGTTTAGAGAGGTAGAGGCTGCTATGCAAAGATAAGTATAGAATGAAGTGGAACTTACCTTTGCATAGGTAAGTGAAAAATTTATATATACAAAACTTGGTCCTAAAAAGAAGGCTCATGTTGTTGAAGAAGAAGCTTACTGAAGTCAAAGAAGTTAGAAGGAAGAGGAAGAGAGGTAAGTTGGACTTAATTGCAGAGGCTAGTACAAAGGTGAATCTCTAGCAGGAAACCCCAACCCAGCTCTGAAATCTTGTTTTTGGCTCAGGAGATCAGAAAAGGTAAAATTTTGATGAAAATTGCAAAAACGCAGCAAGGGGCCTGCTGTTCTTTTCATATATAAATTTTGACAATTGTAGGATAGTGAAGTTGGAAGTTTTGTTGTCATGAGGGAGTTCTATGAAGGTTCCAACACCCATTTTGATGTTTCCAACATTTCATATTAAGGAAAAGTCACCATGTGTTCAATTTTTGGAGGTGTTGCGAAAACAAATAAGTGCGCTATGAAAGTGGGGTACAGGTCAAAGGGATGTCTACAGGAATTTTGAATTTGGTATTAGAGGACCAATACCATCACAGGGTATTTCAAGCATACCCATTTTATTTTTCTTTTTTTTCTTACAAACAAGGGCCGTAACCGTACAAAGCATGGAAGCCACTTCAATGTGCTGGGAGTCTGCCTAATGTGCTTCGAGTCTAGACAATCAACTCTATTTTGTTTAAATTTTGAATTTTGGCTCCTAGAAGTAGTTAGATCGTATGGACAGGTGGCATACTATTTTAGAAGGTGTAATTAAAGCTAAATTGCAAATATTCTAATTCAACAATGTATTAGGAAATGATTGGTAGTAGGTGAAATTAATCATATTTTTTAGAATATGCACTAGTTTTTGGATGTATCTAGTTAAAGTTGGTTTTGGTCAATGAACTCGACCACCTATGGTAGGAGATCAAATATTTAATGATGTATACAAATATCAAAAAAATTATAAATGGTTTTGTTGGTTGAGATTAGAGGAAAAGACTTTGTGCACTGTATTTTTTTAAGACTTTTTGCCAATGAATGAATGAAATATAGGGGTGGAATTTGTAGGGATTCCTGAGTCAGGATTTTGGTGGTTTTGTGATCCTTTGGTATTGTAATTTATCTATGTGTTTACATCTATTTAATATGCATCTTCTTTCTTAGCATACCAAATGATTAATTCAGAATTCATCTTTAATGAATACTTTGTTTTAGTTTGCCAAGTTATCAATGTTTTCAGTTAAAAGAAACACTTTGGAATTCATCCATGATTTGATGCTCTAATGTGCTTGTCTTTCACCCTTTCTACATTTAAATCCTACAACAATTCTATCTAATTCCACCACCAAAGCTACCTACCTTACCCTTGTGGAGAAAACCCTTTATTTTTCCATCATCTCACTCGACAAAATCTGATTTGACATGACTCCATGCCCAATGGATCTGCCCCTTTCCTCATCAACAGAGCTCTAAAATTCAAACTTTTTGAGCTTATTACCTAGCCTAATATCCTATTTTTTGAGTAACCTAAGTGAGAGAGATCCCTTTACAGACTAGAAGGGCTAGATTCTAGCCTAAAGCAGTTTGCGGTTACCTCTGGGATTCCTTTCTCAGTCTAGGGAAATCGCATAGTGCTAATAGAGTAGATTTCCTTTCCTTGTGTTAAGCTTGTTAAAAAATGAAACTATGTCCAGAGAAGAGTTCCCTTTCTTGTGTCAATCTCGTTAAAAACTGAAACAAGGTTTCATGAGCATAGTTCTTTTCTTGTGTCAAGCTCGTTAAAAAATGAAACAGACCCCCTTCCAATTCGAGTCTTTGATTAGATATCATAAATTCCTAGTCGAGTCTTTCACTTTATCTCGTATATGAACCTTCATTCCATCCACCTGTTAGTAACCAGTGGTCTACTTAGGTGAATTCAATGAAGTTTGGGGGGGCATGTATCTTGAATTGAGTCATTATGCTGGGGGCATGCAAACTTATTTCAAGCATAGTTTTTCTCTGTTTCAAGATTGTGTAAAAATTAAACCACTCTCAAGCATAGTTTTTCTCTGTTTCAAGCTTGTGTAAAAATTAAACCACTCTCAAGTATAGTTTGCCTCATGTTTCAAGCTTGTATAAAAATGAAACCATCTTCAAGCATTTTCAAGCATAGTTTCCCACGTTTCAAGTTTTTGTAAAAATGAAACCATTCCCACTTTACCTCTCGTGATTGCCATTTTTATTAGCTTGTTTTTGCAACATGAGCCTTGGTTTAATCTTTCCATCGTCACCATCTAGTTGGCCAATCATACACTTTCACTTGGTTGTTTTTTACCCTTACCCGGGGAACAACTGCGATGAGTGGTCTTATTAGCCATCCTCTTAACCATTGCATGTTTTGAACAATTCCATAATGAGCATAACTAGTTTCTACCCTTTATACCACTCATTCCTCTAGAAGGAGTCCTCTTTCAGCTCTTTTCAGACTCCCAAAATATGAAAATAATTTCAAGCACTTGTTTTTCTAACTCGTTAAAGTAAATGAAAATAATTCTACTCAATATAAGTTTAACCCTTTTCTGGACTGAGATAGACTAACTATGAAAAATGAATACCTTAGTCGAACATGGATAAGAGGTTCCCTTGGGTATTATTTTATGCCTTTTCGGACCTAAGGGACTATCTACAAAAAGGAACATCTAGAGTCTTCTTTTCTGTCTCTTTTTCAAACTCTCTAAACATGAAAAATATATTGAGTTATCCCTTCGTTGGACTTGTTAAAACATCAAACAATGATGGACTCGTCATTCATGATAGAACCAAACCACTCTTTCTTTGGGTTCATTAAATATTCTCAGAGGTATTCATTCGAAGGATGAACTCACAGATCTAGCATATGTTATGCTCCTCAAGCTTGTTAAAAAATAAAGAGGCACTGACCAGTATTGTTGGGGAAATTGGGGAAACAAGGTACTCCATTTGTTAATGGAAATGAGTCACCCTTGAACATGACACTCCTCAACTTCATATCTGTGGATATTGGGTTGGGAAATCTGCTTTTATGTTTGGTTTATCATACCGTTTCAAAGCCTACACTTTTGTGTAGGCTTTGAAACATTATGTAAATCCCCTCTGCGGACAAAGGCGATCCCACTAGCCTAATTGAGGTCTAGCAACAATCAAACAACGCTAACACGCAGGTTCCTAATTGCAAGATAAAGGCCAATGATGAGAGCCTACCTCGAATCCAATGCTTATATTCATAGAAGGGTCGTCGCTTCCGTTCTTTCGCTTCAGCTGGTCACAATCCTCACGATCCCCATGAATAGACACCTGCACATGCAAAGAACAAGACAAATATAAGCATAAAATCCGGGAAATGCAACTATGTATCAGTCAGAAAGGATACAACTCAAACATCATAATAAAGACACATGGGTGGAACCATAATGATAGTCGTCTATTATTATTGATAAACAAAAGAGAATACAACCAAGTTCTGACGTCAAATCCTCCTTTGGCTGGGTGAATTAGCAACATGCCTTGCAAAGCCTGTAATGGATGGGAACAAGCCTCTCTCTCCTTCATCACTTGGACATGGATCTCCTCCTTAAAGATTTAGCCTCATAGGGATACAAAAGACCTCTTACAAGATGAACTTAGCAATCCTCTGACTTTGGGAGCTTGAAAAGTAGAATTACTAACTAAGAATTACCAACTAGCTTGTCAAAGGGGAAGGAACAAGCTTATATAGGGGTAGGAGGAGTAGATAAGACCATCCACTTGATTCATGGGATTGCCCTTATCATTAGGAAGTTTCCATGAGAGGTGGAGAACTACTTCCCTCCTTGGGAGATTCGAAGCCCAACTGAACCACTTCAAACTGGAATTAGTTCATGGATAAGGTGGAAGGAACCTTCGGAAGTTTGATGGTTAAAAACTTTACCCAACTGGGTTGGCACTAGTGCGACTATGAGACAGAGCGCCAGCTGGCGCGCCCTCTTTGGAGGATTTACCCCATTGGCGTGAGAAATACACTGTGGAACAACACCAATGGAGAAAGGGCTACATTTTTGGGTATTTTGTAGAAGATGTCTTCAGGGCATATAGAGTACATACTTTAAGGGATACAAAGCAGGTGTTTTCAAGTCATGTCACTTCTCACAGGTCCCGGAATAAGTCCTCCAATGTACGGGAGAAGGGGTAACAGGGACGCTGACAAAATACTGTGTAACAGATGCCCCCTAAAGCATGAAGCCCGAGAGAGAGAGGGGTGAAGTGCTTTACAAGAACATGGTCGACTGAAAACACGACCGCGAGAGAACCTGTAAAAAATACAACTAATATCTCAAATACATGATGTACATGGTATGGGCGCAACCATCCATAGCAGACTACATAAAAATCTGGATCCCAGGTATGGACGTAGCCATTCGATGAGGATCAATGAATGGACTCAGGCATGGTCGCAGCCATCCAGTGAATGAGTCATGTAGTGTTTATAATAATCCACAAAATGCAGCCTGGATCCCAACATACAAAATCCAGGGTCTTGCGCTCCAACTCAACCCGAACAAAGTACAAGTTCAAGCATGCAAATATAGGAGTCAAAGTCGAAGATGCGAGAAAATTGTCTGATTACCAGCCAATGACGAAAACTGTTAACAGACGCGAGAGGTACCACCAATAATGACAATGGTCCTCAAGGTACTATAGGTACAATCCACGGCATGCGAATCAGTGCGCTGGTGTCGAACACCCGTAGAATCATCCGATCAGAGGCCAATGATAAAAACCTCACGTCGAACATGCGAGAACATTGTCTGATTACCAGTCAATGATGAAAATTGTTAATAGACATGAGAGGTACCACCAATAATGACAATGGTCCTCAAGGTACTATAGGTACAATCCACAGCGTGCGAATCAGTGCGCTGGTGTTGAACACCCGTAGAATCATCCGATCAGAGGCCAATGATAAAAACCTCGCGTCGAACACGAAGAACCTTCCATTGAGGCATACAGGCTCCAAGGTACCTGAAGGGAGTCTCTAAGTCAACTTCCTGGATAATGAGCTGAAGTCGACAGGAAGTGACCTTGATCGAAGGTGGGCCATAATGTTTCCCACATCATCGACACGAGACAGAGAAGGATAAAATGTTTTGTGTGAAGCATCAGAGGGAGGTTGAATATTCTGCAGAGGTCAAATTCTCTTGAACATATTGGCAGCACGACAGTGGACTTGGTAGTATTTGATATCAAATGATCAAGGGTTATGGTGACAAGGCGATGAGCAGATGAATGGTCAAACAGGATAACCCAAACCCTTGGAGGCAAGTGTGAAACAAGATGAGATGTCCCCACCCAGACACGAATGCAGACAAGTGCCATGTTCAAGAGCAACATACTGCCGACACGATGATGATTACGGTTCCTTTATTCCCCCACCATTTCTGGCGAGTACCCCGGTTATTTTTGGATGGAAAGCTTGACGGGAATAGCATATGCTTGAGAGGCATCATCACGATGGAATCCGATGTCATGAAGTTTTAACGAGTCTGACAAAGGAAGAACTCGACTTCTTTTCATATTTAGAGAGTTTGAAAATACAGCGAAAAGGAAACTCCAGGGGTTTCCTTTTTCGTAAAGTTGTGTCTCTCGAGCCCGAAAGAGTATAAAACTATGCTCTAAAGAACCGCCCGATCATTACGACCGAGGAGTACTTTTCATAAGTAGTGACTCTGATCTGAAAAAGTAAAAAAGCGATCAAAACCACGTCCTTTCATGACCGTTAACGAACCAGAAATGACAAGGGTCCAACGATCTTTTCGTTTTTAAACGGTCGGAAAAGGGTTTAAAGACGACCGCCTCTCATGTCCATTTAACAACTCGAGAGGACCAACTCGGCATTCTTTTCACATTTAGAGAGTCAGAAAAGAGCAAAAGTTGACTCCAAAGTGACTTTTTCGTGTATTTACTGAGTCCGAAAAAGTATAAAATACAACTCGTTTCGCTATGAAAGCTCCACAAATACCTGTCGCTGCACAAAAAATCGACGTAAAACCCATTTTCGACACAAATATCCATGAAAATATTCATAAAATGACTTTTTAAGGCTTAGTTAGGGTCAAAAAGCTATAAAATGGTGAAAGTGGTAAAATCAAAATTACTTTTCACTTTTTACCTTTGGAGAGTGACATTAGGGCTTTTTGGAGTGCGACCTTCAGTTGGCGATTGCGATCAATCCAGTGGACCATTTCGAGCGCCGTTAGTGCCAGGTAAGTGGTCTTGTCCTTAGCTTCATTTTCATCCATTTGAAATTTGTTTATAATTGCATTTTCGTTTAATATGGGGGGAATTTGAAATTTAGGGGTTGCGCCCATTGGCGCGGGTTTCGGGCATGGACCCATGCCAATGGGGCAAATTTCCCATAGGGCACGTGCCCATGGGCGCGATTGTTTTAGAAACAGTCGCGCCAACAGCCGTGCGCATTTTTAGGCCAATTTTAACAAATTTAAAACCCATTTTGCTGCAATTTCAAGTTGTGTGAGGGTCTAATGCACATTTTAACTTGTATTTGCAGGGCAATCCGTAAAAATGGTGATGACATGGAAGGAACGGTAACATGACCAAGTGGACACATTGGCCCTAGCTGACGAGGATTGCATGGAAGCTCTGAGAGCGTGTGGGCTCAAGAAATTCTTCATGCTATCCTATTTGTGAGCTCAGCCAGAGCTCCTATAGTACTTGATCGACTTATGGGACGTAGAGGAACAGGTGTTCCAGATACGAGATCAGGTACTGGAGTTGGACGTATTGGATGTCTACTTCTTGATAGGATTATCGCGACGAGGGCCGGTGCCTCGGTTGAATGCGAGCAGGCCATCTGGGGAGAAGATGGATGAGGTGAAGGCTCGTATTTGCCTGGAGGCAAGATATGGGTAGGGCAGTTCGAAGGTGGACATCTCCACCGTTCAGGATCTGACACTAAGAGCCTTACTTTTCACTCTTACACGAACTGTGGGGGCACAAGTGCCCCACGAAGCTACGAAGAACCACCTACTATTAGCGATAGAGTGCCTTAGCCTGATGATCTTCAATTAGGCGTCAGCTTTGACGACTAATATGAAGAGGCAGCTGAAAAAGGCCAAGCGGGGCAAGCTGCAACAGTTCGGGTATGGTTCCATCTTGGTGACGTTCTTCCTGGAACGTGTGCCAAGCTTCCAGGGCCAAGGGGCCTTTGTGGCAGACCCAACACCTTGAGAACCGAGGGTGGCTCGATGGGCGGCACTGATGCTGAGGGGTGGTGGCAGCCAGCAGATGTCCTTCAGACCAGAGTTCTTCGGGTGGCTTTGCCGCCAACTGATCATGGTGGAAGACTGGCCGTATGCGGGGACAGACTTCCTTGGAGACCCTAACCTTCCCTTACCAGAGGGAGAGGACTGGGACGAGGAGATTGGTACGTCCTCATTTTTTGATTTTATATTTTTATGATTTTTTTGTTAGTACATGCTTGTCCTAATGACCCTTATATGCATATGCAGATGTCGACCCAGAGCATCTAGCTGGCTTGTCTTCTGTTGCGAGGAGACATCCAGTAGCAGTAGCAGATCCTCAGGAGGAGGGTGGCGACAGATGGGAGATTATCCAGAACCTCGAGGCTATCACTCGAGGGTTCCCAGATTATGCTCGGCTAGTGGATGTCCCGCTAGCTTACCAGAGGCACACAGTAGGGGTGCCAACTTGCATCCACCATCTCTTGAGGCGTCTAGTGCGGGCGGTGACGTGCTATGATGAGCACCACCGAGACTAGACATCTAGGCTTTTCTTTTCCATGCACATTTTTTGAGAGACATGTTGTCTCCGGATGTATTTAGATAGACATGTATTATTTTTTGATGATGCACGGGGTGCAAACATTTTGGACACACATATATATATATATACATATGTTTTACGGTCTTATTCTACTTTATGCTTCTTGTATTATGTTGAATCACATGTTATGCAAATGCTTGTTGATAAGTAATGAAATCAAAATCCCTTTCTAATAACTTAACACGTAAATACAACCTTAAAATCCGATGATCTTTGACGGAATAATGCCCGTTGAGTTGCTGGACTACAAGTTGAGAGTCCAAGTTCACAACCAATGTGCGAATGCCAAGGTGAATCGCCTCAGCTAATAATTCAATCACAACACTATATTCAACAACATCGTTTGTTGTACAACCTAGAAAAACTCCTTGAATATCTACTAACTCACCATGAGGATCGTAAATCACCCATGCCGCAGATGACAAGCTGCGTGTACTGCGGGAAGCACCATCAGCGAAACCAACGTAAGGCGATCCAGACATCTGTTCAAGAAGAAAAAGACACAATAAGCGGCAATCACGCCGACATACCAAGATAAAAACTAAGACATGCACACACAACACACTTGTTGAAAGCACACGTATGTACGAAAAGAGAGTGCCTAGACTCATGCATAGTATTTTTTGAGATAAAGCCCATTTCGGGGCCTATCCAAGGGATTGCCTTCATAATCAATAAGCTCGTAGGCACCTTTTTGCAAAACTCTTTTCACAATGTAGGGCCCATGCCACATAGGCTCTAGTTTTCCTTCCCCCAGCTTATCGTTAGCTTGATCATAGAGCAGTACTAGGTCTCCCTCAATGAAAGAGTGGGGGTTAACAATATTATCGAAGTGAGTTTTCACTCGCTTCTTCTGAGCTTCAATAGCTAAGGAGGCTAGATGACGAGTATCATCCAACCGTTCTAAGAAAAGAAGACGCTCTTCTATTGGAGTAGTATCAGGGAGCAACTCGACGTCTATCTTTAATGAAGGAATCTCACACTCAATACGAAGGGTTGCCTCCAGTCCATAAACTAACTGAAAAGGAGTGAAACCGGTGGCATCCTTCACGGAGGTACAGTAGGCCCACAAAGCATAGAACAACATCAGATGCCAATTGGACTTATGCATGCCAACAGTTCTTTGAAGCATCGTGACCAAAACCTTATTCACGACTTCCACTTGACCGTTTACCTGAGGATAGTACAAGGTCGAACTATCATGCCTAAGGCCCAACTGGGTTGTTAGCTCGGTCATCATGTGATTACAAAAACGCTTTCCGTGATTAGTGACGATGACTTGGGGTACTCCGAACCGCGAAATAACATGATTGAACAAAAATTGCGCCGCGGTGTGATCGTCTTCGAATAATGTAGGTATCGCCTCGGCCCACTTCGTGAAATAATCAACAACAATGATGATGTACCCATGCCCCCCGGCTGAGCGAGGGTTACAGGTCACATAATCGATGCCCCATTTGGTAAAAGGGCCGACAGTTACAACGGGGTGCAGTGGAGTAGGGGGTGCATGCATCTTTCATTGGTAAATCTGGCATTCATGACACGAACGGACAGCAAGAATGCAATCCTTAAAAATGGAGGGCCAGAAATAGCCGGCATAGAGGATTTTCTATGCGGTGGCATATCCAGACATGTGACTGCCATATGCACCAGAGTGGAAGTCATTCAGAACTCTCTCTGCTTCTTCGAAAGTCAAGCATCGGCGAAGAACAGAATCAACACCGAGACGGTACAAGTGTCCCCAACGATGCGATATGGTTGGGCTTGATCTCAGATCCGTCGACGAGCATCCTTAGAGGTTTCGGGATGGAAGGAGGATGTCTGCAAGTAGACAATAATATCCCCGTACCAAGGATCGAGGATGCTAATGAGGAAGAGAGTTTCGTCTGGAATGGAATCCTCTAACTGAGAGGAGGCAACAGTGGATGGCAAAGAACACAATAGCTCAGCGAAGACAAGTGATTTCTTAGACTTGGAAGTAGTAAATTCCAAGTCAAACTCTTGGAGGATGACTATCCACTTCAAGTATTTGCCCCCCAGCAATTGGCGTGACAAAATATAGGTCATAGGGTTGTAATTGGAGATCACTCTCATAGTACGCAACAAGATGTAATGATGGAAATGTTGAACAGAGCAAACAACAGCGAGGGCCAACTTCTCGACATAAGCATATCGAGTTTCCATATCTAACAAATTGCGGCTAAGGTAGTAGATAATGTGTTCAGTGCCATCATCGTCATCTTGAACCAGAACCATACCGATGGTGGTGTCAGCAGCGGCCAAATACAATGTGTAATCACAATGATAATTCGGGGGCCGCAACAAAGGGGCATAAACGAGGAGGGTTTTAAGATGTGTGAAAGACTCCTCAGCTATGGCATCCCATCGAAACGGGGTGTCACGCTTGAGTAACCGCGTGAAACCTTTTGCCACTTCGGCATAATTCGGGATAAATCGTCGTAAGAAATTTTCTTTACCCTGCAAACTCTGTAGTTTCCACAAAGAAGCAGGGGGAGGAAGATTCAAAATGGCTTTGACTTTAAGGGGATCCAAACGGATGCCCTCTCGGGAGATGATGAACCCAAGAAGTCGACCGGATTCTATGCAGAAGACACATTTATACGGATTAAGTCGGATATTATAGTGTCGACAACAGAGAAAAATCTCGCGAAGATGTGACGGATGGTCTTGGCGCTTAGCCGAATGAGCAGGAAGGTCATCCAGGTAAGGCTGTATGATGTGTCGGATATCATGAAAGGCATAAGACCTCACACGTTGAAAAGTGGCACCAACATTCTTGAGACCGAAAGGGAGCTTTTTATAAGCGAAAGTACCCCACGGACAGATAAAGGCCGTCTTGTGTTGATCAGCGGGCGCAATATTAATCTGGTTGTAGCCAGAAAAGCCATCCATAAATGAATATATCTCACTCCCAGCACACTCATCAATGAGTTGGTCAATGAAAGGTGTGGGGTAGTTATCTTTTGGGCAGGCTCGGTTAATATCGCGATAATCGACACAGACACGAATAGTACCCTGCTTTTTATCCACAGGGACAATGTTAGAGACCTAATCTGTGAGTGGGATAGGGTAAATGAAACCAGCTTTAAGAAGTTTTTCAACTTCCGCTTTGATAGATGCAGCCTTGCGGGGGTGCATAGAGCGTAAACGTTGATGAACAGGTTTGGCTCCTGGAAATGTAGGTATCTCATGCACTACAATGTTTGGATCAATGTCAGGCATCTCTTCATAAGACCATGCAAAGATGTCACGGAACTTGCAAAAAAGAGCTATATAGATTTGAATTTCCTCAAGAGTGCAAGTGACTCCTATATAGATGTTCTTGACAATCCCTGGTTTGACAGAGATGTCGATAGGTTGGGTCTGCGTAATGTTCCCCAAATTCCCTTCAGATGATACTTGATAGACCTGAATAGGCGTCTGAAGAGGTTGTGAAGGGAGACACGGAGAAAACCGCTCGAGACAAGCCAACGTTTCCCGAAGGGTAGGGAGAAACGAGGAACGGTGGTGAAGATTGAACCACGGGGGTTCCTCGAGAGACATGGTCTCCATGATGGCTTCGTCGGAAGGAAATATTTCCTTTAATGGATCCGAGGAGGCACATTCTCCAAGCCAAGGGGAATAGTCGTATGAGTCAAGAGCGTCGCTTAAAGAAGCGAGTTCAGTAGGAGGAGCCGATACAGCAGCGATTTCAATGTAGTTGAGCTCGGCGAGACTCAACGGCATCTCCTCGCCCCACGACTCTATCTGGTCAATGGGGGGAAGGAGCCAGGGATCAGAACGAACCATACTGATGGAGGCGAGATTGGGAGGTGGGAGTGAGAAAACACCCATGAGGGCAGGATCTTTGAAGAGCCCAGCTCCCACACTCTCGAAAGGGATGGAGGTATGCTCCACAAAAGGCACATTTCCTTCAGAAGAACAAGCAAAGAAGGAGAGCTGGTCTACCGTGACAATTTTCCCTTGGTGAGGGAAACGGATGACACGGAAGAGGGATGAAGCCACGGCATGCATGGCATACATCCAACTCCGGCCCAGAAGGAGGTTGTAAGTAAGATTTGCGTCAACGACCTCAACTTCTACTTCAACGGTTTTCCCTTCTAAAGTGATCGGCGAGCGTTGAAGAATACCATAGGGACGAGATTCTCTCCCATCGAAGGCTTCCAGTGTCGTAGGAGACTAGCTCAAAGTCGGAGACCCGATCGCTTTCCAAAAAGCAATAGACATGATGCAAGTCGATGCGCCCTCATCAATAACTGTACGATGGATTGTTTTTGAATTGATGTTGACTTGTATGAGAAAAGCGATCTGATGAGGCAGCCTTGGAACATGGCTCTCGAGATCAAAGGTAATCAGATCTGAATCTGCCGGGTCGATGCCACTGATGGCTGATAGCAGGGACTTCCTCTGAGGGGGGCAGCTCTGGAGAACTTCTAAGGTGGACATAGCCGACGGAGCCTGCGCTAAGTCCTCAACTATGTTATAGTGCTGAGCAGCACGAGCATTTGGGTTGTAATATGATCTCCTTAGTACTCCTTTGGGAGGGGGTCGGATGGTCATCTCAGTACTTGGTCTCTTGATATGGAGTGGACCAGAGCTGGACGAAGGAGCGCTTGAGGGAACCTCGGGCTCCTTCCCGACAGATGACGAATACTCCTTTGTTCAAGTCATTACATGAATAGGAATGGATCTAGCCATGAAGACTTGGGAACCAAAGGGAGAAGAAGATGAAGATGGATCAGCCACCATTTGATTCTGTTGAGAGGGGAAAGGTTCTTTCAGAACTGCAGGAATCCCAAGGGCGCATTTCAACAAACGAATAACCTCGGAATGCCTTGGGCAGTATTTAGTGTAGTGATCCTCATCACATATGAGACAAGGATATTTGGGTTTGCGCTTAGCTCCTTCCTCGGATGGAGGTTTGGAGGAATCCTGTTTAGGTTGCTCAGACTTATTCTTTGCTTTCCCCTTTTTCTTTCCTTTCGAGGCCTTACTCGCCGTGGTGGACTGGACGGCATTAACCTCGAAAGTACTTCCAGAATTTGAACCACCCTGAGAAGTGTTTTTGTTAGAAGCATTCGATTTTCGCTTTCCAGGGTTCGAGGATGATTTTTGGGACGACAGATTTACAGAGCCAATAACTCCATCAACAGATGGCTTTGGTGGAGCCTTGGATGTACTGGGTCTCAGGGCATCAGGCAAATACTCATATAAAGTACCTGACTGAGAATAAACTAATTCAAGGTACTGAGCACGCGTGATAGCTTGCTCTTCACTCACGCAAGCTCCCATGGCAATGTCCCGTGCCATATTAGGGACAAAGGAAGTTGTGAACCAATCGGTGAGGAGTTGATCAGGAATCCAAAACTTGATCAATCGATGACGCCTTCTCCATTCATGTATATGATCGGAGATGTGCGTAGCCTTGTCCTGCTTGAGAGACGTAAGGAGATGGGTTCCCGTCTCGTACCGAATGGGTAACTAAAAATGAGTAAGGAATGCCATAGCCAATGAATTGAGATCTTGAAAAGACCCACGGGTCAATTCAATGTACCATTTAGCAGCGGAGCCAGTGAGAGTCCTTTGAAACAGGCGAAGCCGGACCGAATCATCAAGCCATGAATTGGACGAACAACAAAGGTGATAAGTCATTACATGGGCTTGAGGATCCTCTCCAGCCTTGCCGTCGAATTTGGGACAATCGCCGGGTATCTTAGTTGGAACTGGTGGCCATTGTGGATTATGCAAAATAGGATCATTTGTTAACTTCGATACGTCGAGTAGTTCCAACGTCGCTAGAAATGGTAGCTGCGGGTTAAAGGACATCTGCGGATATGAGGTAGGGCCAGAGTTCCATCCAGTTGCTGGTTGCCCCCATTGACCTTGTCCATAGGAACTTTGTCCATAAGGGTTATATCCGTAACCGGATGGTTGATTCTGGTTCCGCCCCCCAGCGCCCCATTGGTTACCATACTGCCCTGCAGGAGCAACATTAGGTTGTTGGTAATTTTGATAAGGGTTAGCCTGCAGCTGTTGGTAATTTTGATACGGGGCAAATTGATTTGTCCTTGGGGTTGCTGGTATCGATATGGTTGTTGGGCTCCATGTTGAGCCTGGGAACCAGGTGGCATTTGATAAGAAGGTTTGGATTGGTACCCACCTTGTGGCTGGAGGCCAGTTTGATTCTGGGGCTAGTAACCGGGTTGAGCTTGAGAAGCAGGAACCATTTGCATGCCCGGTTGATACGGCCCAGAGAGATATCCTTGCGAAGACTGAGGTTGGGCCATCTGGCCGGAAGGTTGTCCTGGTTGGATCTGAGACAGACCTACTTGCTCAGAAGGTTGGACTTGCTGGGTGTTTGGTTGTCCTTGAGCAACCGAAGGTTATCCTTGTAGACAAGATGGTTGACTAGGCTGAGCAGTGGGCTGGCCTTGTTGCATGTAAGGCTGGCCACCTTGTCCAGAAGGGTAGCCTTGTTGGTTTCTGGGTTGTCCTTGCTGCGCGTAAGGTTGTCCCGGATTCCCATAGGGTTGACCTGAAGGGTATCCCTATTGGGGTCCAGGTTGTCCTTGTTGAGCATAAGGTTGTCCCAGGTTTCCATAAGGTTGCCCAAGATATGTATAAGACGGACCACCAGAGGCCGAAGGTTGTCCCTGGTAGGGTTGTCCTTGTGAGCCTCCAAGTTGCCCTGGATAGGTTTGGCCATAATACT
>APFE030649951.1:23795-41336 GCA_000404065.3 Pinus taeda | reverse complement strand
GAGACTTTGGATCTGCAAATCCGAAGCCCAAAGGACAGAGCCAAGGCGAGGTGACCCAAGACAACCCGTCGAAGCCGCAAGAAAAGAACAACACCACGAAGCCGAAGAAGGACACGGGAAAGTGGTGTGAGTTCCACAAGATTCCCACTCATAACACAAGTGAGTGTAGGACCAAGCAGTCATTGGTGGCCGAGTTGAAGGCTTCCGAATCAGATACATGTTCCGACCCTGAGCTAGAACCCGACAAGGGGAATGGCAAAGGGAAGCAGATCATTGATGCGGATCCTAGCGCCACTGTTGCTACTGCCAAGATCCAAAAGAATGAGCCCGAAGAGCTAGAGGAGGGGGAACACCTTTTCCACTCACAGATGTGGGTGAAGGGTTCGCTGCTACAATTCATTGTCGACAGTGGCAGCCAAAAGAACCTGATTTCAGCAGAGGTCATGAAGCGGTTGGGCCTACCAACTACACCACACCCACAGCCATACAGTATCGGGTGGCTTTATGAAGGGCGAGATCTCAAAGTCCGCCAGCAGTGCCGCCTTTTCTACAGCATCAAACCATTCACAAACGAGGTATTGTGTGATGTTACACCTCTGGATGTTTGTGATGTACTATTAGGCCAGCCATACTTATGGAGGCAACATGTTGTGTATGAGTCAAGGCCTCGTGCTGTCATTATTTCTTTGAATAATTCATTATACAGGATACTAGAGGTAGCCCCACCTACCGCCACATCCTTGATCACTGCTTAGAAAGGCAGCAAGCTCATCTCCCAGACCAGGAAATTCATCTGTATGGTTCACTCCCAAAGTAAGGGGAAGATTTTTGCTACATCCATGACCCCCGCAAAGGGTTCCTCCATGCAGCAGCAGCAGCAACAGAAGGATACAGTCATGACAGAACACAGAAACAACCTCTCCTCACGCACAGGGGTACCACACAAGCTTCAGGTGGGCAACAAAGTCTGGTTGCATCGACAGAAAGAACGCCTTACCAGAACCCATCAGAAGCTCAGACCACTCCAACATGGTCCTTAAAGCAGTACCAAGCTTGTGGGGAACAATGCTTTGGAGCACAACATTCCTCCATTCCTTCACCTGCACCAAGTGTTCAATGTGGACCGTCATTGACCATGCTTCCCACCATTACTGGACACATCAAACAGTGCAGAACAAGTTCAGCAGATGGAGGAACTCAACGCAATGGGGACCATTGCTTCCTAAGGGGGGAGGAATGATCCAGGTGGATATTGGTGGCCACTGCCAAGTCCATCTGGACCCCCATCATTGTCTCTTTCAGCATTTTCAGTTTCCTTAATTATAGCACAACTTACTATTTTTAGCAGTTTTTCGGGTCCTGAACTTCCGGAGCCGTTTTGAGGCCCTAAACGACGTTTTTTGGGGAATCCAGGGGCAACATGGGTCCATGCAATGGATTGATGTTTCCCGTTCCAACAATGATAGTGCTCGAATAGATCTTTCTAATGAGCTATTGTACGCGTCAAACGGAGATCATATGCTAAAGTTACGACCCCGGGAAATTGATGTACCAATTTACCCAAAACGGGGCCCACAATTTGGCGTTTCATCTTCTAGGGGTAGGTTTTGGAATGTGAAGGGTTTTCCATTGTTTCTCAACAATAAATAGGCCTTTGAGCCTCATTGTATCACAGTTCGGAACAGTTTAGAGGCATGTAGCCGCACATCTCTTCTCAGAGATAGCTACCATCGCCCTAGCTGGGTTATTTCCAATTCTGGTTGTAAGCATATTTCAGTATTTTCCATTAATGAAATGAAGTATTATTTCCGCTGCACCTCTTTATTTATGGTTATCGCATCTCTGTATTTATGGTTATCTCTGTAATCTATTGCGTTCCTGTTTAAATCCAGATCAGTTTTGGTCCATGGTATTGAGAAAAACCTACAAACGCTAAAAGGAGGATAAGATCATTAGGCCAGGGGGTGCAAGGATTGAATATCTGACGAAGTATGAGATTCAGTATGCAGGTTATGGGTTTGTCATGCTTTGTTTGATCTGAACTAAGGATGCACCTATGTGGATGATGCTGGATGACAGATCAGGATATTAAGGCTAGCAATGTATCAACATTATGTGGTTTGATCATGGATAGACTAGATCTTAATTAGTGACACATATTTTATTCTATAAATCTTATGATCTAGGTATGAATGATGTCTGGAATAGCTAAAAAATTATGAGTATATATTTGGAGATCTGTATGCATGTTCACTTTGGAAAAAGTGTGTATACACGCTGGTTTGGTTCATCAGAGTAGTGTATACATTATGAGATTTTATATTTGAGGTTGTTGTTGGTTCTAATGGTTGTTGCAAAGTTCTGGGTTTTACTTTGTGTTCTGGTGACTGTGTTTTGATGGCAGGTTTTAGTGATTCAGTTGTTGGGTGATTCAGAGATCAATGATGCAGGTGTAGTTGATGGTTTCATTCCAGTGGTGATTGATTTTTTGCTTCAATGTTGTTGATGGGTACAGTATAAAAATTGGATGAAACGTGGCCTTCATATTATGGTGTTGTGTTCCAGGAGTATCCAATCTGAAAATTTAGGAAATGTGGCCCCTGGAGCAAGAGTGAAGGTTGGAGCTTTAGTAGGTCGACGCCTACGTATTGGTAAACATATAGGCCAGTACAAGAGCCAAGGTGTTCGAGCTCCCTTCTAGTAGTAGCTGGAAAATGAGAGAGGGTTGTAGCCTTCTGTAGGCCGACACCTACATACTTGTAAATATATTAGCTAGTACAATAGCCAGGGGTTGTAGCTCCCTTCCAATAGAAGCTAGAAAACAAGAGAATGTTGCAGCCTTCTACAGGTGGGTGCCTATGTACTAGTATGACTCTGCGCTAGTACAAGATTGTAAACAGGTTTTCCTTATATTAAAAGGAAGACATCAGTAGGTGTTTTTTGTCACACATTGGGTTTCCACCTTATATCTTAGTGTTCATGTGTGTTTCTTATGTGTGATGATCTGCTCTATTTTTACTACACCTGGTTACTGTTTATATGGTTATTGAAGTTCTGATGCACTGATTGGAGATCAACATATGATGAATTAACTGAATCATAAGTTTGTTGGATATATGCTAGTTGCATTAAACATAGTTGCGTATACATACGAGTTCCCTTAACTGAAGTAGCGTATATGAATCTGCTTATGGAAATGAAAAACTTATTGATTTCCTAATAATGATTCACCCCCTGGGTATTATTTCAAACAATTGGTATTAGAGCAGGTCCTTTGGAAGAAGATTGATCGCTTGAAGGAGATCCATAGAAACAATGGGAAAGAAGCTAAAGAAGAAAGCACCTCAGAAGAAGAACACAACTCAAAGGAATGGTGACAATAGGAGAGACAATTGGCCATTAGATGGAAGCAAGGATTCAGAGTCCAAATCAACTCAAGATGAACAAGCAAATGAAGCATCAGATCAACAAGATCTATTTAAGAAAAGAGAGTGTTCCCTCAAAGAAGAAGTTACCAGATTAAAAGCTCAGCTAGAGAGTGCCTTAAAAGTACGTCAAATGCTGTAGGATGAAGTGTTAGGTAAACTTGACTCGGGATAGAGTCAAATTTGACTAGGTTAAACAGTGATGGTTTTGGGCACATGGTATTGTGCACCCATAGTATTTTTCCCATGGTATTACATATAATGGAGGTTATAAAAGGATGGAAGGAATTCATTATCAAGTAAGGCCTAGAGGTGAGTGGTGAAGGCTCACTTGGTTAGATTGGCCAGGGTTTTTGGCCAATGTTAATGAGATATCTTTTTGGGTTGGGTTTTTCCCCTGATTTGGGGTTTTCTTGGATAAATATTATGTGTATAATATTTATGTGTATTTTTGTTGGTTATTTTATTATTCCTCTTTGTTCATCTTGGTAAATCTCAATATTAATTTATGTTCTCTTGTAAATTTCTTAACAATTGGTATCAGAGCCATGGTTAAGGGTTTGGAATTCGGATGTATGCCTATGCAGTGAAGGATTTATTTTCGGCTTCAAAACCTAATCTAAATTCAGCCAAAGCAAGGTTCTAGAAACACTCAAATAGGCCTCTATGCCAACGCTGAATGTGTGAGATGTTGTAGTCATTGCGGCTAGTTAAAATCGGGTTGAGAGTTGTATATTGCAATCTGTGGATCAACCGAGGGAAAATAAGATGTTGAGTACCTGTGTGCATTGAGTGCGCATATCGTGTGATCGGTGCAAAAGAAAATGTGCCAGAGAAATGACGTGATTGCTACCACGACTGTGGAAAAACCAAATCCCTGTAGGAGCTAAATTATCCAATGGGATTGACTTTTGTAGACTGGTTTCGGACCCCAAAATAGTGGGTAGATGGATCTCATGGTTACTGTAGCAGACTTGGCGTGTTATCAAGAGGAATAATTCTCTGGCGATATTGGTGGAAGCATCAACCATGGCTCTCAAAAATCATGTACTGATAAGGAGCAACCAATCATTCTCCCAAGTGTGAGCGTTTTGTGTTCCACATGCGTGCAGCCCCGGTGGGAGAGCAACTGGAATTTCATTATAGAAGATGTTGTGCCCATCAACAGCAAGAAGATCAATGTACCATTTAAGGGAGGAGATCTGGTGAAAGACAAAGCAGGCAAAGGGAAAAAGATGTGGAGGAACAAGGGGAGGGTACTGTATTGTAGACCACCCTATGTGTTGTTTTCTCCCTGAAAGATTTAAGGCTGTATGCTTTGCTTAATCTGACTGAGATTGCCCATTTTTTTTCTTCCAAATTGGGATGGAAAGATTTCCATTTAAAGATATGTAATGTAATGGGAAAATGGATTAAGTTTGGCTGAAAAAAAATTAAAATTAAATTAAATTAAATAATTAAATTAAATTAAATTAAATTAATGAAGTCAAAATTATTGCATGTAAATGGGCATACTACTATAAGACCTGGTAAGGCATGTGTACCCCTGATAATCACTGGTAAAGTTTGGGCTAGAACTAAGTGATAGGGGGATGTCAAGTTAATAATACCCTAGGTAAAAACTTTGAGGGGGGGTTAAGGGCTAGAGTGAGAGGGGTCATCTCACTTAGCAAGTTTTCTTGGAGTTAGTCGAGGAACCCCAAGTCAAGTTTAAGGGGGGAAATTGGTAAAATTGACTTGGGATAGAGTCAAAGTTGACTAGGTTAAAAAGTGATGGTTTTGGGGCACATGGTATTGTGCACCCATAGTATTTTGCCTAAGGTATTATATGTAATGGAGCTTATAAAAAGCTCGAAGGACTTCATTGTAAAGTAAGGCCTGGAGGTAAGCGGTGGAGGCTCACTTGGTCAGATTGGCTAGGGTTTTTGGCCAATGCTAATGAGATATCTTATTGGGTTGGGGTTTTCCCTAGATTTGGGGTTTTCCCAGATAAATATGTGTGTTTATGTGATTATGGTTGTTGCTGGTTATTTTTATATTTTTTCATCTCGGTAAATCTCAATATTAATTTATGTTCTCTCATAAATTTCTTAACATGAAGTGATATCATTAAAAAATGAGAAAAATGAAGCAGATAAAGAACAAGAAAATGAGATTCTCAAATTAAGGCAACAAGTGGAAGAAGGAAGAAAGACTGAAGAAATCTTGAAGAAGCAACATCTGGAAAAGGAAGAGCAATATCAGGTTGAGGTAAATATCTTAGAGGATAAATTAGAAGAAAAAGATAAACTGTTACAATTTCAAGACAATATTAAGATTTTGGACAATATTCTTAGTAGTCAAAGGTCTCCTGTTGTTAAAACTGGTCTTGGTTTTTATGAATCTGTTGAAGGTGAATCTAGCTCATAGGGTGAGGAAAGGAACTCTAATACAAAACCTAAAATGCTCAACAAGGAGATAAGAGGTCAACCCCATCAACAACCAAGGAAAGAAATTCTTCAAAAAAAAATATTTTACTCCTAACTGTGGAAGTGATAGACAGTTATTTCCTCTGATGAATAATATTGAATCTTTCCAGGTACTTTAAGGGATATTATTTTTCTTGCAATATGTTTGGTAACAAAGCCATTGACTTCTATAGAAGTAATATGAAACATATGGGATGTTATGCATGTAACAAGCTTGGACATATAGCAAAGGAATGCAGGAGAAGATTTTGGGCACCATACCAAAAGGATAAAACATCATCACAGTCAAAGATATGGAAGAAGAAGGAAGTACAGTCAGGTAGACATGGCATAGTATAGTATACAGACATGACATACTTAGAGAGAGATGAAAGTGTGAAACTTTAGTGTTCTAAATCTCACATGCAAGTTTCATGAAGACAAGTCATGTATATACACGAGTTCGAAGTTGCACAATCACGTATATGTTAGTTTGAGGAAAAGCAGTGGGACAGACTCAGGAAAAGGCATTTGATATGATTCAGTCAATTATTTTCTCTATTTGATGATGGTTTCAATCTGTTGATGATGTGTGAAAATGTGTTGGTACTCATAAGATGTTATTTAGAAGTGCTTTTGATCCTCACAAATTAACTTGCTGTATATCTGATTGATGATAATGCCTTGATACTTCTTGCTGATATATGCATGATCACATCTGGCAGTGAATAGTTGGAACAGGTTCATGGGGAGCATATGCTTCGAATAATGCATTGTTGTCATTATGGTTAAAAGTCTTTGGTGATGATGCTTATGTGGATAAATGATACATCATGCTATCTCAGATGATACTTATTGTTGGTTGGTCAAGAGAATGGTATTGCAGGTAATAGGTCTGGATGTTGTTGACAGATGCTTATGGTGCAGATCATATATGGTGTATGATACTTTCTGATGACTATCATGGTCTTGTTTAGATTGCTGGTGTTTGTTATAAAAGTCATGTATATCATTTGATGTAAAGGTCATGCAAAGACCTAATTTGTACCCCCACTATGCATGGGAGGGTGATGTAATAAAGTCTATTTCAATCACGTATAAACATTTGATGTATCCCACTTGGTTGGGAGATTGATGTATGTATGTGTCATTGGTGATAGGGAGGTCATACTCACTTAGTTGAGGTGTAGAGTCATGTTATTCTTTTTAAAAATATTTTTTCAGACTTTGCATGTGCTTAGGGGGAGCATGGATGGAATGGTACATCTTAGCATGTACAAAGGGGGAGCTCAATCAAAGATTTCAGCGTGTAATCAGGGGGAGCATGGACAACATAATGTATATCAAAGGGAGAGAATATATTGGTCCACCCTTTGTCGTTGACGTCAAAGGGGGAGAGTGACTTGGTGTGGTTGTTGCCATCAGGTCCAAATGGGGAGATTGTTGGCATTATGATACAGGTATTGTCCTTGATTACAACTCACTCAAATGCCAGATCACAGTGCAGCGGGTCAATAACAAAGAATTAATTATCAGACTACAAAGAATGAATAAAAATAGGTATACGCAGGTTCACCTTGACAAATGAGCATATACACACAGGTTAATAGACAAAAAGAAGCGTATAATGTACACACGCACTTTCACAGAAGGAAAAGAATGTATATCTTGGAAATCTAAGTATTGAACAGGAAATATGATCTTTATATTAATGCCTGTGATAATTTAGTTGGCTAAGAATATCATTGACGAATGGATTTGCATTCTGAAGAGGCTTGGGCAAATGAAAATGAAGAAAATAAAACTCAAGAAAATTAGTTTTATTTAAAAATTCGGAGCTTTATCTTCTGTTGGATTTTATACCCAATAAATGATCAAATATATTAATGAAAACACCTCAAAAATGTTTTCCACGATTTGATCTTTCCAATGAACCATCCTAGGCCTCATTTGGCCAAGTAAAACTCAATCTATGATTCTCCAAAGTTGATGAGTCAAATTTGGTAGAATTATTGAAATTCTGTTGCCTAGGCCAAAAAATTAGAAATTGTTAATTAAATTCTAATCCTAAATTAAATTGCTGATATTAATTAATTAATAAAAATAATTATAACCACATTATTAATTCTCATTAGCTATTTAATTAACTAAATATATATCATTATTTTAATTAATTATATTTTATATATTAATTAATTTAATTATATTAAAATTAAGTTAATAAAATTATTAATATTTAATATATATAATTTATATTAACATGTTAACACATATATATAAACTCCCTTAATTCATTTGAAATGAATTGAAATCCAAACAAAAGTCAAAGTTATGATCGCATCAACCTTATCGCATGTTTTTTGTTTTTTTTTAAGGTTAAGGTTTAAGAATATGCAATAAGAATTTTGTGATAAGAATTTTGCGAGAATTTTATTTTTCACGATGAGATTTTGTGATATGATTTTTAGTGATTTTGGTCTCAGGGGCTATTAAATTAATGAATATTAGTGGGGTCCACGTGAATTAATAATCTTACAAATTGAACTATAACAACTTTGGAATTTTGAGAATTTGGTCTTGGAAACTTGTTTTAAAATAATAAATTGGATTAAATTACCAATATTCCGAAACCCGTTTTCATCTATTATACACCTTACAGTCAATAAAAAAATGAAAGAATATTAGTAAAAACTAAATAAGAGTTAGTATTTACAATGAATGACTATTGAACTTAATTAGTTATGAAAAATCAAAATTTTATTCATTTATCTACATTCTAGTCGAGGCGATAAAACGATAAAACTTGAAAGGAGTGCCATTCACAGACTGGTTGACCAAATGAGTCGTAACAAGTATCGATAGAAAGCTAGTGAAAATTCAGATTCAATGAAACAATCAAAATAGAAATCCGATAAAAATTAAAAAATGAAAAAATTATAAGATAATTAACTTAAATGAAAATGACGAAATATGCTTAGTCAAAAATTAATGGAAAGATCCCCGTTACATGAAGTAATGGGGTTTGTTGGTCTTTCCCTACAACAATGGCGAAACACTAGGAAGAACCAGTTCCCTCTGGTTAAAGATAATAAACTTTAATTTATCCGAAGGTTAAAAATAATGGAGTTTAGAATATCGTGTAACAATAAAATATTTCCATAGTTCGCACATAAAATAGATTAAGAAATATGATTTTTGTAAAGATAAGTGCTCAAAGATGACTCAAGTAAAATTCACGAATCCAAATTTGGGAAAATTTGTTTGAAAACCACCTCCTATAAAAAATAGAAGAAGGTACAGATAGGAGTTTTTGATAGAAAATATATCCATTTTATGATTGTCTCTAACATCAGTGAGCTTGAACAATACCACAACAAAGTTTATTTTATGCCATACAAGCCTAGTCCCATTTCCGGTGAGTGTTCATAGCCATGATGGGTTTACTTGTATTTTCCATCCTTCCTCTTTAATCACCCATTTGATAAGCGTATTTGCAAGCTTTTAGTTTATGATATATTTAACTAAAATATGTGGGATGGTAATAGAGATTTATGTTTAATGGACATGATACTTTTATAATGTTTGCTCCAAATTATTTCCTCGCAATTGTCAATGGGAGGCTTTTATGTTGAGGGGTGCGAAGGATTCATTGCTTTAAACTCAAATCAATTCTTTCCTTGAAAAATTAAACTCAATCACTTAGAAAGGATGTGTGTTCCTCCATGAAAAATATTTAAGCAAGAGGAATTATGTTTCCATATGGATATGCCTTTAATGATAAATGAAATTCATCAATATAGCAAGAATTAAGATTTCCCTCTGTATGTCAACAATTGTTGAACAAGAAAGGTCCTTTCACATATATCATGGAAAAGTCACCAAAATCAAAACAAAACTAAAAAGAAAAGAAAAATAATTCCTAAGCTAAAGCAAGAAAAGAAATCAACAATAAAAAAGAAAAAATGAAGAAGGTGAAAGATAAAAGAAAAAATCAAATTTTTTAAAAGATAAACTCCAACAAGACAATTTATACCAATTTCTCAACGAGACGAAGTAAAATAAAATAATCATGTGAATGTTCCTTATTTTGTTGATATTTAGATAAATTCGATCTTGTAGAGTTATAAGAATTTTGGCTTCCGATAGCAGTGATGGTAAAATTCACGACAACGAAAAAATATTTGTCTGGTGTCAATTGTTTTGTTTCAAAGTATCATATTAACCATTTTCTAACAAAATAAATGCTTAAAGAAACAAACTAAAAGTTTATAAACTCCCTAGTGTAGCTGATTCGATGAGGATAATTACTAAACAAAGGAGAGTGAATTCCAAATATGATTTGGTGGAAGCATGAGAGGTTTTATGAGGAGCTGCAAAACAGAGTTTTATATCAGCAAAAATTAAAACAAACTGAAAGTAAAAGTAAATAAATGAAACTTACCATTTGGAGAATTGCGTTCAATCTTACCTGAGAGATACCATTTTCTCCAACAAAAGATAACTTGTTCCTTTAATTATAATTAAAAGGATGAAGAAGTTGAATTCACTGAACTCTTATTGACCTATAATAATCACAAGTTATTAAATCTAAACTAAAACGGGCAAGAAACTAGAAGAAACCAATGTTTCATGTTCCAAGAATTTAAGGTGAGCTAAATTCATTAGAGATGATAATAAGGATTCTTTTTAATGAGTTTCAGTACCATAGTGGTTGCCTAAGAGTGCCTTAAAATATTTTATACAACACAATGTCTTATCAAATTTTTTGCATCACAAAGTTTTCTGCCATGCATAACTTCAAACTGTGAGATTCACTTTTGATGATATGCAACTGAATGTTATAAAATAGTTAAAAGTCATTGGCAGAGAGGCATATATCGGATTTTATCCCATCGGAGGATGTTAAGACAATATGTGATATAAGTGTTGCGATGGCAAGGTTGCGATACACACATATGCAATGAGAAATTACGATGGAATGATTGCTATATTGGAGAATAGTCATATCGACGATCATAATTGTTAATTAAAGGAAGTGTCGATACGATTCTTGCGATATTAGGATTGCGATAAATGATGTGGCTGACTGGTGAGACCAACTTTGAATTTTATAAGAAATCAACAATCAAAAGATTTTGAATATGGGATGTAATATCGTTAATACTTCGATATGAAATATGGAACAAACCTGATCGTTTAATTATATGGATTTAATCTCTTATCAAATTCGGCACATCAGAACTTTTAAATGTATGTCCCAATTGAAATTGAGATTTTATGAGTGGATGCAATATCTTTTAAAACTAAATTTAAATGTCATATAAGGTCCAAGAAATCAGAACTTTTAAAACATGCCCTTTAACTAAAATTGTGATTTATAAATTGATGTGATATCTTTCAGAACTGGAATCAAATGTGGTATCAAGTCCAGAATTGGTTGGATATCACAATAATTCAATCGATGCCTTCAATGAAATGTCCCGACTTTAGGATGCTTTGATAATGATATACGACAATACGACAAGATTGGGATGTTATAAAGTTTCCAAAATAGAAGTGCCTAACTCAATTTTTCCTTTTTATAAAAACTCCATTTAATAATTTGATTAACCATCGAATTATTCCATCAGAGGAGGATGTTATCACGAATTTCTTATGAGGAGAGTTGTGATATTATAATGGTCCAACATGAATCTCTCGATAATGTATTTAAAGTATAAATGAAATTTTAATGAAATATATAAGAAAAATTAATGAATCGTCAAATTCTGATAAGACAACTAATACTTCCTTGAGCATGCTGCATATTTTGAATAGTTGTCTTCTTGTTTCAAGTCTCCAAAATCAAAGCAATGAAGACCTGCAAAAATAAACAGAACATAACTAGGCAATAAATCATGAAAAAAGAAAATCAAACAATAGATGAACATGAACCTTTAAAATGCATACCTGGAAGAAAATTGGTTGTAAATTTTACCTCATGAATCTTAAATTTCTCCCATGTTAAGAATCGTCTACTTATTTGATCTTAAAAATGCTAAGTAATGGGTTTTCAATAAATTTTATCCACCTCCAATTTACATCAGAGTACAACAATGGTAAAAATGAGCTCCTTTTCAAAAATAATTACGAATCTAAAATTGTTAAGGTGTAGCAAATTCTTGGAATTTCTTCATGTATGATCATCATAATGATTTTTTTGCAAAATTAGACAATCAAGAGCTTTTCACAATTGTTTATGATCTAAGAGCTTATAAGATATTCTAAGTTTCTTTTCTGAAGATGAAAGGGAATGCCCATCAGAAATCAGATTCATTACTTTCTTTATTGAAATATGAAATAATGAAATAGGTGCTAACAGAAAAAAAATCTAATCTAAATTAATCTGTTTCTAATTCTAACTTAATGATGGAAACATGATTAGGAATAGTCATACTTCCAATGTAATCATGTATTAATTCATGCATGTATGTACAAATCAATTATTAGTAACAAAAATACAAATAAAATTAAACTAAAGAAAATAAATTTGAATTTAAGATGTATAGTTACTAAGGAATTTAGACTTTTGTGATCCATAACATTGTTTAGAGAGTTTTCAGCGAAATGACATAATTAACCATTTGTCGACGCGCTTCTAACCAACTAGTGTGGTTCATCGTCAAGACAAGTTGAAGACACAGATCCAGTTTAGCATGTTAAATAGTCTAAGCAGAGACTCCAACGGCTAGAAAGACTAACGACTACTTTTTGACTCGAGGACCCCAGTCAAATTCCATTAATTAATTTAATATTAATATTCTACTTACTATTACCATTACTCTTCATATTTACTATTATATTTCTGGAGCTACGTTAAACTAGGTAAAAATTAATAAAATAAATCAACGGTTAGTTATTAAATAATTCATTAATTTTTAATTAATATTAATCATATATATATAATATATATATATACTATATATATATGATATATTATATAGATATTATAGATATATATACATATATTATATTCTAATATTATTCTATTTAATGTTTAGTTATAAAAAATAATTTATTATTTATATTATAATAAATTATATAATTAATTTAATATAAAAAAACTATATATTTTTTCAGGTTTTTAAGAACGTTCTCATTTGTAACCAAATTATTTACTTTATTATAAAAATCCAATATATTATGAATATATCCCAAAAAATATAATAACTGATGACTTATTTAAATAACTAAATAAATATAAAATAATAAAAACAAGTTAAATAAAAATTATTAAATAAATAAATAGATAAAAATGAATAGAAGAATAAATCAAATTGCTTAGCTATTTTATTTATTAATTAATTATAAATAGAAAATCTATATATTTTTATAAATATGTTAAAATATCAATAGGTTGTTAAAAACCTAGGCTAATACAAATAAATACCTTACTTTTTAAGGATAGTATAAAATCTTTTAATTATTCACTACTAAAAAATAAAATATATATATAGTATAAATATATATATATATATATATATATATACTATATATATATATAATGGTTAATATTATTAGGTTGCTAAATAAAAGATATATAAATAAAACCATTTTTAATGGTATAAAAAATCTTAGAATATAAAAGGATAATTTATTAGGCTATTGTTTATTAGAAAGACTAATAGTATGTTATAAGATAATGTTATTAGTTTATTAATTATTTATAAATATCCTTTTAATATATTAAATTATTTCAAGACTAATCATATCCCAATTATAATACTTAAGTTACAAATAATAACGATAAATAATTGTAAAAAGGATAATACAATTAATGGACCGAAACCCATTTTATTTAATTAATACCTTAAAATCACTAAAAGGTAAATAGAAGGGATTAAATTATACTAATTCCAAAATACTAAAGGGAGATAAGATTCAAGGGGGGAAAACAAATCAAGAATAAAAGCAGAAAACCCTAATAAACCTAGAAAAACAACCTCTAAGGGAAGGAAACAAGAAACACTAAGAACTTACAAAGAAGGGACCACAGAGGCTAGGAAGATAGGGCTAGGACCTAGCAGCTACTGATCTTCCAGCCATCATCCCTACTAATATTATTTGGCCTTTTTTCAATCTCCGGGGCCTCTCTAAACTTGCGATGGTGAAACTGAGCAACTTTACTAATGACTTGAGCCTCTTCAATGCAGACATGATGCATCGTCTTCTCGGCATGTTCAGCTAGGGCTGAGGACTTGGTCCTTCCATGCTTCAAGTCAGCCGAATGCTCGCTAATCCTTTGATTAATCGAGCAACCTGTCTCACCAATATATGGTGTCCCACAAGAACAAGGAATGAAATAGACACCCTTCATGTCTTTAGAGTCAATAGGATCTTTTATAGACCTGAGGGAGCTATGGATAGTATTGAGAGGTCTGAAAGTTGCGGGCACATCAAACTTTCTCAGAATCCTCGCAATCCTATCAGTGGTCGCTTGGATATAAGGAAGGTTAACCCCCACGACACGATCATTAGGATCCCTACGGGTTGAAGGCTCCTTCTTAGCCTTGAGGAAGGCCTTTTGACCCAGGTGTCTATTGTAACCATTCTTCACAAAGACATCTAGGAGATGGGCCTTCTTCGTTTCCAAGCTCTCTTCATCAGAGATTCTAACAGCACAGGTGGCAAGTGTGCTTATAACCCCTAACTTCTAAGTGGGGAAATGATGGGAAGAAGCATGCAAGTATTGCTCAGTATGCGTCCTCTTCCTAAACACTTGATGAGAAAAGGAACCATCCACTTTCTTAGAAATGAGAACATCCAAGAATGGAAGACAACCATTGTCTTCTTTTTCCATCGTGAATTTAATGGCGGCGGACTAGTTATTAAGATGATTAAAGAAATGATCCAGCTCATCAGGACCATGGGACCAGACAACACCAGTGTCATCAACGAATCTTTTCCAAAGCTTCAGAAGGAGTCGAGAGGAGGCCAAAGCCTTAGACTCAAAGTCCTCCATAAAGAGATTAGCAACGACTGGGGACAAGGGGGAGCCCATGGCAACCCCACAAGTCTGCTCATAGAATTCTCACTCGAAGCTGAAAAAGGTGGAGGTAAGGCAAAGCTCAACCAACTTCGCCGTATCATGGTCAGTGAGCTTATAAATAACCTTCATGGCCTCATTGATGGGAATACAAGTGTAAAGAGAGACCACGTCGAAACTTACCAGAATGTCCTCGGGCTCAAGCTTAATCCTCTTAAGATCATCAATAAAAGAAGCTGAGTCTTTGACGAAGGACTCAGTATGACCAACCAAGGGCCTCAATTTAGCAACAAGGAACTTGGCCAGGAGGTAAGTCGGACCACCTATGATGTTGACAATGGGTCTCAAGGGGACCCCTTCCTTCGCCGAAAACTCTCTAAACAATGTATAGTTACTGTTAGCAGTTTATTTATAATTACTTTCCCTTGAAATTCCCTTTCCAATTGAAATTCAATTGGATCATAGAAACCTTGATAAATTTCTATTATTGATTGCAAGGGATTCAAAAGAGAAGATGACACGCTAGATCGTGAGAATGAGCTTTTATATACAATGGTATGCATAAATTTGTTAGTTTTATGTACAAGTGTTAAACTATTAACAATCTTCCATGAATGAAAAGTTTCCAAATATTTTTCAAAGAGGTCTGTGAAAAATGGATGAAAATTTGTTAGATACATTGGAAGATTATTAATTGAATTAGATTGTTGGTCATATTGCGAAGATACACTCTCTTGTTGGCGCTTCCTTTGAGAAGGTAGAAGTAATCGATAAGAAATGAACATTAGTTGAAATTGGAAGAAAATTAGCTTTTGATGTTCATGATTAGAATCTGAAAATTCATTTTCACATTCGAACAGCACATCAATTCAGTCTTCAACACTGAGTTGCTCAATATGAAAACACAAATGATCTAAATATCGAAAATTAAAAACAAAAAACAAATCTGAATTTAAACAAAATAAGTGAAAGAAAAATAATCAAATAAAATCATAGTTTACACTAGTGTTATAATTATTGTTACGTCATAGTTGGGATTGATTTAAAACAATTTCCCTTTCACAAGACTTGGTCAAAATAATAGAATTTGAATGATTTCCAATACCAACTTATGAATTAGAAAGATACTCATGACTATGAATATGAATAAGTGCTTGATCACCATATAAGTGATAGATTGGGTTGGTTTCTTGATTGTTGAGATCATGAGTATGATTAATTGTTTGGAAATGAGAACTGTTTGAAACAATTTATGAATTAGAGTGTTCTTTATTTTCACATATAATCCAACTTTGATCATGAGAATTCAATTGAGAATGAGGCGAATCAATATCCTCAATGTCAAAGTAACTATCATAGATGACCTCAAGACATTCATTAAAATTCCTTTCAATCTCATCCAATGTATCAAAATAAGAAGGAATATGAGGCACATGTTCATTAATGCCAGAAGAATGATCAATAATTAATTCTCTATCTTGATAAAAACTAATTGGCAATTCATTAAGATCATCCCCTCTATTTTCTAAATTATCATTGATGTTAAGAGGGGATAAATTGCAATCAGCAAAAATATGAGGATAAAGGGAAAAATGAGAATTAGAAGAAATGGATTTAAAAGTGTCTCTATTTGAGAACTCTTTTGCTTTCTATTCATTGTAAATTCTAGATTTGAGATCATTGATTTGTGTACTTGTTATTTGTTGAAGAATGTTTCCTTATTGTCCTAAATTTTGCATTTTATCATCATCAAAGACCTCAAAAATTTGTACAACAAATTGTGCATTCTTTGGAATTTTAATTGCTACATGTACTTGATGATCTATGTTCAAGATTATGGCTAGTATCTTCTTGCATTTGAGTAATAAAATTCTCCAAGATTTGTGATTGAGATTCACTAACATGTGAAGGTGCATATCGATCATTATTAATACTGTAAGAAGTGTGCACTGAATGAAGAAATTGATCATGCATAATAGAGACGCCTTCATCATCATTTGTTTGCATCTTCATATTGGAATTCTCAATTGTGTTAATGTAATTGGAAGGGGTTTGAGAAAATATTGAAATAATTTCACTTGTATTATGAATGGGAGGAAGAGAGAAAATATGTTCATAGCAATCTAATAATTCCTCTTCCCTTGTTTTTTCTTCAATTTAAATTTCAAACAATCTAAACGAAACTTGATGGTAAAATCAATCCAAGATTCATTTCAAATCTTTCTAAATCTTAAAAATTGTCACATACTTGTTCGTAGTTATAGCCATGAAATTTAGAAAGGAAAATTGTAACAAATTGACCCCAACTATGAATTGAGGCAACTAGAATTGAATGACACCAACTTCTAGATTGCTGGAAATAATACTGAGAGGGGGGGGCTGAATTAGTATTATCAGATCAGATTCTTTTTCATTTTCATACATAGATTCATATACGCTACTTCAGTTAAGGATATCCGTGTATATACGCGACTAAGTTAAAAGCAACTAGCGTACATCCAGTAACCTTTATGATTTAGTTAGTTCATCTTCAGTGAATGCATCAGAACATTATTAACCATATGAACAGTAAACAGAACAAATCATCACACACAAAGAGCACACATGAACACCATGATATAAGGTGGAAACCCAATGTGGGTGA
>APFE030649951.1:1915-16753 GCA_000404065.3 Pinus taeda | reverse complement strand
GGGGGGGGGGGGGTGAATCAGTATTATCAAATGAGATACTTTTTCATTTTCATACTCAGATTCATATATGCTACTTCAGTTAACGATATCCGCGTATATACGCGACTGTGTCAAAAGCAACTAGCGTACATCCAGTAACCTTTATGATTTAGTTAGTTCATCTTCAGTGAATGCATTAGAACATTATTAACCATATGAATAGTGAATAGAACAAATCATCACACATAAAGAGCACACATGAACACCATGATATAAGGTGGAAATCCAATGTGGGTGAAAACCATCTGTAGCAATTTGTTTCTACATTCCCTTAATAAGAAACTTCTTTTACAATGTACTAGTGTAGTCCTTGACCAGTACGCAGGCTTCTACCTGCAGAAGGCTACCACCTTCTTAGCTCTTGTACTATTCGTTCCATTTACTAGTACGTAGGCGCTGGCCTACTGAAGGCTCCAACCTTCACTCGTTTTCCAAATGCTCCTGGAAGGGAGCTACAACCCCCTGGCTCTTGTACTAGCCAATATGTTTACCAGTACGTAGGTGCCGACCTACGATGATCCAGGGACCACGTTTCATACATTCTCATACTGGATCCATAAAACGATCACCATTGCAATACAACCTGCATCATCAATCTCTGAATCACCCAATACTGAAACCCTGTCAACAACACTGTCACCACAACACAGAACAGACTACATAACTCTGCAACAACAACCAGATCCAACAGTAACTTCAAATATCATACTTCATACTGTATACACTACTTGGACGAACCCAACCTGCGTGTATACGCGCTTTTGCCAAAGACAACCCGCGTACAAATCTGCAAATTCTAACTCATAACTTTGCAGCTATTTCAGACATCAACACATACCCAGATCATAGCATTCATATAGTAAACATGTGTCAATAGATCTAGTCTATCCATAATGAAACCATATAACAATAATCATTCCAAGCCTTAAGATCCCAATCCATTGTTCATCATCCTTCACATGAGTGCCTCCTTGGTTCAGATCAAGCAAGGCATCACCAACCCATACCAGCATCTAGACCTCACACTTTATTAGATGTTCATCACTTGCTCACTCTTGCACCCCTCTTGGCCTAATGATCTTCTCCTTATATAGGTTTAGGCTTCTCTCAATACCATGGTCCAAAACCATGTAGAACCAATACCTTGGACCCAATACCTGGGGTCATCATTTCAAACCAAATACCATGGACCAAATAGCACGGACCAAAACCATGGTTTCCGACATGTACGCAGCTTTCCTTCTGTGAACCTGCGTGTATAAGTATACGTACCTTTTTCTTAGATAACCTATGTATATATGCACTTTCGTCATGGTCAACCAACGTATACCTCTCTCTTGACTTGTTGCATTCTGATCTGTCATCTGAATGAGTTGCCATCAAGGACAACACTTGTATCATACCTCTGAGTGAATTGCCATCAAGGACAACACTTGAATCATAATACCAATAATCTCCCCCTTTGGACTTGATGGCAACAACCACACCAAGTCACTCTCCCCTTTTGACATAAAGGGCAAAGGGCGGACCAAGATATTCTCTTCCTTGATCTCCATATGTTGTCCATACGCCCCCTAAGTATCTGTTGAAATCTCTAATTGAGCTCCCCCTTTTTATAAGCCGAGATGTACCAATCTGTCCATGCTCCCCCTGAGCACATGCAAGGTCTAAAAAATCATAACATGACTCTATACATACATCAATCTCCCAATCAAGTCGGAATACGCCATTTTTGACTCATCCACCCAACCAAATGGGGATATACCAAAAGTTTATACATGACTCATTACATCATTCAACCCATGCATAGTGGGGTAACAAAATACATCATATGACTCACAAACACCAAGGACCTAAACAAGACCATGATAGTATCAACAACTGTCATACACCATATGATCTACATTATAAGCATCTGGCATCCAGATCTATAACCTACAATCCATTCTTTTGGTCAAGCAAGATATGTTAATAAGCATCATCACCAAGAACTTCTAACCATAATGCCAACAATGCATTATTTGAAGTATATGCTCCCCCTGAACCTGTGCGATGCTATCATCAAAATAGTAACTGAACCATATCAGACTTTTGTATTGTTGTTTTTCTTCAGAACATCATATACGCGACTCTGCAGCATATAACTCGTGTATATACGCGACTTGTCTTCATGAAACCTGTGCATGAGATTTGGAACACTAATGTTCCACACTTCCAACTTTCTTTGAATCTGTCATGTCCGTGTACTCTACTATGACACCTCTTTCTGGTTGTACTTCCTTTTTCTTCCATATTTTCAACTGTGATGATGTTCTCTCCTTTTGGTATGGTGCCCAAAGTCTTCTCTTGCATTCCTTTGTTATGCGTCCAAGCTTGTTACATGCATAACATCTTACATGTTTCATATTCCTCCTAAAACAGTCAATGCCTTTGTGACCAAACATATTGCACGCAAAACAATATCCCTTAAAGTACCTGGAACGTGAATATCTTTCTGTGTGATGGTCTTGAACCATTCTACTTCCGCATCTAGCTGCAACATGTCCATGATTATGACATACATAATATTCAACATTATTCATCAAAGGAAATAATTTTCTATCACTTCCATAATTAGGAACAAAAGATTTTCTTTCAGGAATTTCTTTCCTTGGTTGCTAATGGGATTGACCTCTCATCTTCTTGTTGGGGATTTCAGATTTTGCATTAGAGTTCCTTGTCTTACTTTGTGAACTAGATTCACCTTCAATAGATTCATGAAAACCAAGACCAGTTTTGACAGCAGGAGACTGTTGACTACTAAGAATATCATCCAAAATCTTAGTACTATCTTCAAATCGCAATAGTTTATCCTTTTCTTTTAATTTACTTTTCAAGATATTTACCTCAACCTGATGTTGTTCTTCCATTTCCAGACATTGCTTCTTCAAAGTTTCTTCAGACTTTCTTCCTTCTTCCACTTGTTGCCTTAGTTTGAGAATCTTGTTTTCTTATTCTTCATTCAGCACCTGCAGCATTTGATGAACTCTGAAAGCACATTCCAACTGAGCTTTTAAGCTGATAATTTCTTCTTTGAGGGCACTCTCCCTTTTTCTAGGTAGATCTTCTTGATCTATGATTTTATCTGATGCTTCATTTGCTTGTCCATCTTCAATCTGAGGTGATTCAGGATCTAAATACTTCCTTCCACTCACCGGCAGGCTGTCTTTGTTCCTTTGAGCTGTCTTCTTCTTTTGACGCGCTTTCTTTCCCATAGTTCTGTAGATCTCCTTCAAGCGATCAAGCTTCTACGAAAGGACCTGCTCTGATACCAATTGTTGGAAATGATACTAAGAGTGGGGGGTGAATCAGTATTATCAAATGAGATACTTTTTCATTTTCATACTCAGATTCATGTACGCTACTTCAATTAAGGATATCCATGTATATACGCGACTGTGTTAAAACCAACTAGCGTACATCCAGTAACCTTTATGATTTAGTTAGTTAATCTTTAGTGAACGCATCAAAACATTATTAACCATATGAAAAGTAAACAGAACAAATCATCACACATAAAGAGCACACATGAACACCATGATATAAGGTGGAAACCCAATGTGGGTTAAAACCACCTGCTGCAATTTGTTTCTATCTTCCTTTAATAAGAAACTTCTTTTACAATGTACTCGTGCAGTCCTTTACCAGTACGTAGGCTTCTACCTACAGAAGGCTACCACCTTCTTAGCTCTTGTACTAGTCGTTCCATTTACTAGTACGTTGGCGCTGGCCTACTGAAGGCTCCAACCTTCACTCGTTTTCTAGATGCTCCTGGAAGGGAGCTATAACCCCCTAGATCTTGTACTGACCAATATGTTTACCAGTACATAGGTGCCGGCCTACGATCATCGAGGGACCACGTTTCAAAAATTCTCATACTGGATCCATAAGACAATCACCATTGCAATACAACCTACATCATCAATCTCTGAATCACCCAATACTGAAACCCTGTCAACAACATTGTCACCAGAACATAGAACAGACTACATAACTCTGCAACAACAGCCAGATCCAACAACAACTTCAAATATTATACTTCATACTATATACGCTACTTGGATGAACCCAACCTGCGTGTATATGTGCTTTTACCAAAGACAGCCTGCGTACAGATCTGCAAATTCTAACTCATAACTTTGCAGCTATTTCAAACATCAGCACACACCCAGATCATAACATTCATACAATAAACATGCGTCAATAGATCTAGTCTATCCATAATCAAACCATATAATGATAATCATTCCAAGCCTTAAGATCCCAATCCATCGTTCATCATCCTTCACATGAGTGCCTCCTTGGTTCAGATCAAGCAAGGTATCACCAACCCATAACCAGCATCTAGATCTCACACTTTATTAGATGTTCATCACTTGCTCACTCTTGCACCCCCTCTTGGCCTAATGATCTTCTCCTTATATAGTTTTAGGCTTCTCTCAATACCATGGTCCAAAACCATGTAGAACCAATACCTTGGACCCAATAACTAGGGTCGTCATTTCGAACCAAATACCATAGACGAAATAGCACGGACCAAAACCATGGTTTCCGACATGTACGCGACTTTCCTTCTATGAACTTGCGTGTATATGTATACACGCCTTTTTCTCAGATAACCTGCGTATATATGCACTTTCATCATGGTCAACCAGCGTATACCTCTCTCTTGACCTGCTGCATTATGATCTATCATCTGAATGAGTTTCCATCAAGGACAACACTTGTATCATACCTCTGAGTGAGTTGCCATCAAGGACAACACTTGAATCATAATGCCAACATAGATTCTTTCATGAATGTAGGGGTAAAAGTTATGCATAAAATGCTTTTATCAATATCATGAAAAGTAAATTTTTTTTTTTTTTTTAATAAATTGAAAGACATTATTAAGAGAAAAAAAAATTCTCTTACAATTAAACTTTACCTGAGACAGGAGTTTTACCACTTTGGGTAGAGTATTGGAATATGCACGTCTCGAAATACAACTCCAGATTGGAATTTTAAGAGGATGCATCATGATAAATAAAAATGTTAGAATATAAAGACTTCAATAGACAAAAAATTTCAGGCCCTCTTTCTAGTGCCAAAATGTTGAAGCCTGAAAATTTGCTGCAACAACATGAGAGATGACCACTCCATCCAGAATTTAAAGCAACTTCTTTTCCGTTTGGAATGTTGGTTTCGACTAGCTCAACTAGGTCCAGTTACCTTCTCTTAATCTCCAAAAATGGCTTACAATATGGCTTTCATCCACCAATAGAGAAGAGACATCAGATCAACCTTCTTGCTAATCAGGAAAGAAGATGATCCGTAAGTTGATCTGGGCCTCAGCCAAGCCAAAGCTAAATTTTTCCTCGATGGGAACAAGACTTATAAGAATGTAAAATTAAATCTCAATGCAAATTTATTCTATAATTCAAGCAAAAGGAACTAAATCCTAATCCTATCTCAATTAAGGAGATATAGATCTAGCCCAACTGAGAGAAATATATTTAAATGATTTGGATTCAAATATGTCTAGCTTATAATGAATATCAAGCTAACAAAGTAGTTCAATTAATTTACATTAGGTATATCAAAACATATTCTATTCAGAGACCTCTTAATTGAAATAATAAACCAACAACATTTAGGAAGAAGTTCACAAAATGATATTGATTGTTTAATCAATGATTCAAATAATTAAATAATAATATGAAGAAGTAATTCACACCATATCACTATTTTTTAAACAAGTATTAAAATACATATTTATGAGTAAATAGTTACTCAGAAATCAAAATTCAGCCCATATGAGTAGAGATAGATAATAACATATGATTGAGAAAAATTACTCATATTGAAAATAGTGCACAAATATGAACAAAATGACACATTCCTACCATAATAAAATGTAACTAGTATTTAAAATAGTGGTATTAGAAATACAAATTTATTGAATCCATTTCTCTAGCTCTGGTTTCCAAGAGTCCTTCACATTGCTTGAACTTTTGTTGTTACAAGAAGAGTTGTAGAAATGCAAACTTTGCCCATCATACATAATTCAAAATGCAAAAGAAAAATCGTTAATAATTCTCAGATTTGAGATTTTCTCTCCTCCCACCTACAACTCTAAATTCCTATTAAATAAATGATTTTAGAATTCTAGATTTGGAAAGGAGAGAGCGCTTATTATATTATACAATCTTCTATTTATAATATATGTATCTTTAAGAATTCTTAACAATAAAGTTTTTTGAAGAAGAAATGTGTTTAATCAATTTTCATTGGCCCAAAATTTCATTCTTCTATTGCTGGAACATTCTCATTGACTAAAATATTATTCTCTTCATCTCTTCATCTATTTTATTGCAAAATCAAATCAAAACAAAATTACAATGCAAATCTAAAATAAAAATGTCAAATTTGGAATTAAAACAAATCTAATCAAATTCAATTAAGTAAATAATTGAAAATGAAATATGAGCTTTCTATTGATGCCCGCAAAGATTTAATTGGCCAAGGATATCATTCAGAAGAGGCTTGGGCAAATGAAAATGAAAAAAATAAAACTTAGAAAAAATAGTTTTATTTAAAAATTCGGAGCTTGAACTTCTGTTGGAGTTTAGACCCAATAAATAAACAAATTTGTTAATTAAAGATCCTCACAAATGTTCTCCATGATTTATCTTTCCAATGAGCCCTCTTGGGCTTCATTTGGCCAAATAAATCTCAATTTATGAGTCTCCAAAGTTGATGAGTCAAATTTCACAAAATTCGGGAAATTTTGTTGCTTGGGGCAAAAAAACAGATTTTGTTAATTAAATTGTTGTTATTAATTAATTAACAAAAATTGACTATAACTGCATTATCAATTCTGATTATCAGTTTAGTTAACTAAATATATACAATTATTTTACTTAATTAAATATTAAATATTAATTAATTAAATAAAATTATTAATATTTAATATATTATATAATTTGTATTAATATATTAACTCATATATATAAACTCCTTCAATTCATTTGAAATAAATTGAAAAGCAAACAAAAATTCAAATTTATGACCACATCAGCCTTATCGCATGTGTTTTGTTTTTTTTTAAATGTTAAGGTTTAAGATTATGTGATAAGAATTTTGCGATAAGACTTTCGCGACAAGTTTTTTTCACGATGAAATTTTATGATTTTGGTCTCAGGGGCTATTAAATTAATGAAGATGAGTGAGGCCCATGTGAATTAACAATCCTACAAATTGAACTATAGCCACTCTGCAATTTTGAGAATCTGGTCTTAGCAACTTGTTTTAAAATAATAAATTGGAGTAAATTACCAAGATTTTGAAATACGTTTTCATCTGTTGTACATCTTAGCTCATTTTGTAGGACAATTAGTGAAAAACAAAAGAATATTTGTAAAAACTAAATAAGAGTTAATATTTACAATGAATGACTATTGAACTTAATTAGTTACAAAAAATAGAAATTTTATATATTTATCTACATTTTAGTCGAGGCAAGAAAACGATCAAACTTCAAAGGAGTGTTATTCACAAACCGGTTGACCAAATGAGTTGAAACAAGTATTGATGGAAAGCTAGTGAAAATTTGGATTCAATGAAATAATCAAAATAGAAATCCGATAAAAGGTAAGAGATAAAAAAATTGTAAGATAATTAACTTAAATGGAAATCATAAAAGATGCTTAGTTAAAAATTAATGGAAAGGGTCCCCATTACTTGAAGTAATGGGGGGTGTTGGGTTTTCCCTACAACACCTTGATACCCAACTTCATGCGAAGGGTATAAAAAACATTGGTAAACTTCGGCACATCTTAGTCCCTTCCCTATTGCAGCGTGGTTCACTTCATGTATTTATCCTCATAACTCCTAATAGGGTTTTACTTATCCTTGATGACATCCCGGAATGAATTCCAAGTGGGTGTAGCTAAAAATAGTGAGGGAGAACTTTCATCCTTCTACTCACAGTAGGTTTCCCACTAGTCCCATACGTGGGGGGTGGCTTTGAGAAGAGAGAAAGTAATATTTCCCTAATTGGAAAAATCATGAACAGAAAAATAACATTCTAGAGTATTTAACTATTTATCGACAACGTTCGCATCTATTTGACACTCAAATATGGGAATGTCAAAGTTTACTTGTACCTTAAAAGGAGCGGTGCCTCCAAAGTGGCTATTGGATATGGATTCACCACTAGTGGGAAACTGTTGAAGGATATGAGCAAAGTTATCCATCATCACATTCCTTTGTTACTCTAGGGCCTCCTCGAGCAATATTTTGATAGGATCTCCTGCTACTTCGTCTTTGTTTTCTTCCCCTATGCGCAGCCGTCATGGTTTGAGAGGCTAATCTTGCAAAGGTTCAACCAGATCAAGCCCTAACTCCTTATACCCCGACCTCGTTGGGGACATGCAAAGAAAAACAAGGAAAGAGAAAACCGCTCTAATACCACTAATCTAAATTTAAATAGGAATGCAACAAATTACATATATAACCACAAATACATAGATGCAACAAAAATAAAACTTAATTTCATTAATATAAATTACCGAAATATGATTACAAACATAATGGAAATAAAGTTAGCTCAGATGCTATTAGTTTATCTCTAAGAAGAGATGTGGCGGTTACCTACCTTTGAACTATGTTACAATGAGGCTTGAAGGCCTATTTATTCTTGAGAAGCAATGGACAACCCTAAACATACAAAATCCTAACTATCAGAGAAAAAACACCAAACTATGGGTCCCATTGGGGTAATTTGGTATATCAACTTCCCAGGGTTGTAACTTTGGCATACGATCTCTATTTGACGCACAATAGACCTTGTTAGAAAGATCTATCAGAGGATTACAACTACTGACAGCAATGCTGATTTGAAATCTCATATTTTTCGTAGAAGGGTTTCCCAAAAAACATTGTTTAGGGCCTCAAAATGGCTCTGGAAGTTCCGAACCCGAAAAACTGCCAAAAATAGTAAATTGTGCTACAATTAAGGAAATTGGAAAACCGAAAGAAACAATGGTGGGGGTCCAAGTGGAATAGGTAGGTGGCCACCAATATCAACCTAGATCACATAGGACATCGAGGAAGTTGTTCCACTAAGGAAAAGGGGTTTGTAACAACCTTGGGTTTAAGTTTCATGTAATAAATATTCATAAAAGAAAAATAAGACCACATTCATGGGACACATATTCCAAACTGAATATTGGGAAAATCACTATAGTGGGCATCAATATTAGTTCATTTATGGATAAGGAAATTGGAAAATGCATTGGAAAAGGAAAATAAGCATTAATTGACATTTATTTTTCAAAAGAAAGGAAAATAGGAGAAAATGAATGTGAAGAGACACAAATCTACATGAGGGGGGAATTAGAAGGAAAATTAAGCAAAATGAAGAAAATAGAGGCCTCAATGATAGAAAGGATTTTGATGATCTTTTCACAAGTTTTTGCATTTCAATTAGTTTCATAGAAAGAGAAAGAACCAAGAGGAGAAAGAAAGAGAGAAGGAAAAGGAAGGAAAATTATAAGAAAAGAAAGCAAAGGAAAGCAACGTGAAGGTTGGATGAACATCTTCAATAAGAAGATTTTGCAGGTAACAAATTGCATTTGTGATTTCCTAACTAAAGTGTGAATGCATGGTACACGCATTTATTTATTTGTTTCATTTGTTGTCACTGGAATGAGTTTTTCGAGGTTTGATAGTGGGTTCATCCTTGCCATTCCATTTCCTATATAACCATGGTGTGATGGGATCCATCTATGGTTGAGCTTCAAATTGTTGAAAGGTTTTATATTTGAGTAAGGTAGTCTCAGGAAAATTCACAAAGGTTGGGGGTGGAGATGGTTTTCTCTAGGAAGCCTTCGCTATGTGGGTGGAGATAGGAAAAATCCTCAAGGGATGGTGAAGGAATCTCGAGGAATCCAAGCTTGTTTTAGTTATGTGATCTCTTGACCATTTCTGGTGAGATCATGGTAGTTTGATGGTGGAGGTGGTTTACAATCTCGATTCCTTTGGTTTGTTATGTCTCCATTTATCCCATGATATCCCACATTCATGCCTGGAATATGACACAAGGGTGATTGGTTGAAAGAAATATTTGGTTTAGCTCAATCTATGGTCGGGTGGTATGTGGAAGTCCTTGACTTGGTTGGCTATTGCATAAGTTAATAATAGTTATTTTTCCATTATACTCTATGAGAATTTATACTTTTTATAATGGGGCTTTGATGGTGGTTCTTCCATGGTTAATATTTTGGTTATATGTTGATTATAAGCATGACCCTATAATATGCTCTAGTTATGGCTCTTGTTATGGTTTGATAACTTAATGAATGGTTGATGAATTCATGGGATAAAAAGTGTGTTTGTAGCTATTTAAGAGGGCATTAAACCTTCTCGGTGATTTTTCAGCTAAAGTTCAGAGAACTACACTCAAATATGCATTCATGACCCATACCCTACCTTTTTACTATGTGTTTGACAAAATGTCTAGTGTGTTATAAGTAGTCTATGTCAAGTTTTTTATTCATGTTGAAGGATTAGAATTATTTTCATGTTAAATATGATTCTTCAAATTTATAGGAGTTTTTAGGTAGAAGTATGGAGGAGAGCATAAAAAGGTGGTTGAGATCCCAAAACTACATTCTTTGAACTGGAGAATTAGGGTCATAACTGCATGGAGTAAGGCTTGTGAATGTGGTTGCATGCTCACAACTGCATGCATGAAGTGTCAAGGGTGTGATTATATGTCTAGGTTTGAGAAAAGGGCTCTATCTTAGGGATTCATAAAATGGGGTGGTCATTCAACCTCTGAGTGATCTATATTCCCTATAGAATGTAATTTTGTAGACATTTTGTACGTCCCACTTCCTTAAGTGGAACTAGGAGTTTGAGTCATGTCATAGTTCACTCTGCTTCACATTTACTAGGAGGGCTTGTAAAAGTAGGTAAATTTTGGGTGGCATGGTTACAATTCTAAGGGGGAGCATGGTTAGTTTACGCAGTTGAGTACTTTGTAAGAAAAATAATTTGAACTTAGTAGTGTTGATCATTTCAAGGGGAATACTTCAATCAGCTTGGTATGGTCCTTTGTTCGTGATGTTACAGGGCGAGAGAAGGACTTGGTGTTTCTTAGGAGGTTGAAATCAAGTCCTAAAGGGGATATTGTTGACATTATGGCTAATGTGTTGGCCTTGATTTCAACTTGGGTGTCAACTAGTCACATTATGTCATCATGGTTTTGTCACACTCTTGTCACATTATGTCATCATGACCTTGTCACACTATAACACTATTGGTAGGTATTCATATTTGATGTTCCTAGGCAGGTCATGTGGTGAAGTAGAGTTATAAGTGTGGACACAAATGAATTCTTGTAGCCCGATAATGGGTCTAGCTACAACAGGTACATTATATGGAAGCTTTCCTTCGGTTAGAATTAATCAAGAGGGCTGACCTCTTGGTCGCTTATCCTGCTTGATGACGCCCTCATTTTCTCACTATAGCAATCTCTCGCTTCCTTCTTCAAGCTCCTGAAACAAGTAAACAACAACAACACACAAAAATAATAATAGAAAAATTGCAATTCAACCTACTTAATGAGTCAAGAAGCATCAAGACATGAATATGTAATATTAAAAAAACATGTAGGAAATCAATTGATAGTTATACATATTAACATCAAAGAGAGATTACAACCATTTGTCTTGACATCACAGTCTTCCTATAATAAGACCAGTTTCCCACACACTTCTACTAGCACTTCATGATGGCTTCAAACAACAATAGTTTGAAGACTCTTCCCTTTAGGCTTCAATCCAAACCAAACACACTTCTCCCTCACACAACTAGATGGCTACAACTAGTAATATCTTTCTTGTCAAATCAAAACAATATACTCACACTCTACCAACAATCTAACTAACTTGTGCTTGGGAGGAAGGGAGGCTTATATAGGAAAGATGGGTGGGATATGGATCGTCTTCTCATGGGAGAAGGAATTATCCCTTAAGTTAGTTCCACCATTACAAGGTAAAGGAGCCCAAACTGTCATCCTGGACCCCACCCGGTCAAACCTTTTACCAAACTTCTGTTACAAAGCTTCTAGAGATGGAAGCTTTAGCTCTAATTAAAAAAAAAATCATAATAGGACCAGCATGACTGGAACATAGCTCAGTCACACCGATCGATGCATGGAATAATGCTAATCTCTGCACATCAACATGGGGGAGATAAAACCCATTAGCGCTAGTCTTGTAAACTGGATAAAACAGAAGTTTCAAGGGAAATGGTGCAAAAGGGGAATGATCTGATCATGAAGAGGGACATAATGGGAGTGTCTCCATGAAGGAAACGCATGCGAGGTTCACTGCAAAGGTCCTCCAGGATCAAGAAACGAGGAGTATAGGGATAGTGACAAAATGTTGTGTAACAGATGCCCCTTAAAGAATGAAGGCTGAACTAGAGTGAGGGATTAAATGCTTTATAAATCAATGTGGGAAACCGGTCTGCCATTGGAAAACCTGAAAATAAGTACAGATACATATACATAGATTTAGATCTCTATTAAACGATACATGAATCATGGCATGGACACGGTCATCTAGAGAATGATCATGTAAATGGATCTAGGTATGGGCACAACTATCCGTAAAGAGGATTATAACAGAACCAAGGTATGGTTGCAGCCATCCAATAATGAGGAGAATCACATATGATAACTCATGGTCTGGTCGAAACCAACCATCTAAAAGAGACATGCATATCATCATAACCATGTCACACCACTTCGCAACCTTGACTTTTTTGATCTAAGTCAAGGGTCTTGCATTCCAACATGATCCGATCAAAGTATAAATTCTAACATGTGAATATATGTGTTGACGTCAAACATGCTAGAAAGTAGCTTGATTACCAGTCAATGACGTAAACTATTAAAAAGGGTGAGAGAAATGACCAATAATGACAATGGACCTCAAGGTACTATCTGTAGGTTTTAACCCTGTACAAAAATTACCTGCATATGAATTCTAAATCACATGAAAAATAAAAATGCGAGAGCATAACACATAAAACAAATATACACAGAGATTCCCACTAGATCCCAAAACTGGGACTACCAGCTTGATTTTTCATTATATTCCTTTCAATGTTACAATACATATTTATACATGTCGAAGCATCCAATACCATGGACTGAAAACCACCGCGTCCAAAACCATGGACTGAAAACCATCGCGTCCAAAAAACATGTGCGAAAATCATGCACAAAACCATAGGTGGGTCCGCCCAACCTAACATAGGGTCCAAAACCAAAATTTTCCAGGGCGCTGCCCCAGACCCCATAAAGTGGGGTTACGGGTACCCCTCAAACCCCCTGTTAACTATGTGGAAAGAATATAACACAACCCAACAATCTCCCACTTGTTGTTTTCTTTCCACAGGGGGCCACAGGAGAGCTTAGTCATTTTTCCAGCGCTGAAACACCCATTGTTTCTCTACACCAAGAGAACTTCTCAGAGCTAACAGATTTTGTCAATGCATCTGTAGTATTCTTCAAAGTGTCCACCTTTACCAGCAACACCTTTTTGTCTTCTATCATATCCCTCACAAAGTGATACTGAACATCAATGTGCTTTGTCTTTGAATGATAAGCAGGGTTCTTTGCCAAGAAAATTGCACTTTGGCTGTCACAGTCTATCCTTATAGCTCCCTGTACTAACCCCATACTTGAACACAATCTCTGCAACCAAACTGCTTCCTTGCTTGCATGAGTGGCTGCCATGTATTCTGCCTCTGTAGTTGATAGTGCCACTACAGATTGTTTCTTACTCATCCAACTGACTGCACCTCCAATTAGGTTAAACACATACCCACTTGTAGATCTTCTCTGATCCAGATCTCCAGCCCAGTCTGCATCAACAAAGCCACGGATATCCAACACTCTGTCCAATCCAGCTCTTCCTTGGTAGCACCAAACCATAATCACTAGTGCCACGCAAATACCTGAAAACCCGCTTCACTGTTGTCCAGTGCTTCTTCCCTGGTTTTGACATAAACCTGCTCAATATACTCCCACTGCATGTGAAATGTCTGGTCTAGTACAGACCATTGCATACATCAAGCTACCGATTGCACTTGCATATGAACACGGGACATGTCCTCTTCCTCTTCTTGTGTCTTGGGACACTATTCAGCAGATAACGTCACACCTACAGGAATAGGAACCTTCATCGGTTTACTATCCTGCATATTAAACCTTTGTAGTATTGTCTCGACATACTTCCTCTGGTTTAACCAAAGCTTCCTCTTTGCCCAATATCTTTTAATTTCCATTCCCAAAATATAGTTTGCAGCGCCGAGATCTTTCATGTCAAATTTGGAGGACAATTGGGTCTTCAAATCCTAGATAATTTCTTTGTCATTTCCAACCAGCAACATATCATCCACATACAAGACCAGATAAATAACACAGTCACCAATTAATTTTAAATACACACAGTGATCTTCTTTGCTTCTGGTGAAGCCAAGTCCCCGTATAAATGTATCAAATTTCTGATACCACATCCTTGGTGACTGTTTTAACCCATACAGAGACTTCTTTAACTTGCATACTAGTTCTTTCTTACCCTTCACCGCAAAGCCTTCAGGTTGCTTCATGTAGATTTCCTCTTCCAAATCCCGTGAAGAAATGTTGTCTTCACATCCATCTGTTCTACCTCAAAATCAAAAGTAGCAGCAACAGATAAA
>APFE030649947.1:0-39368 GCA_000404065.3 Pinus taeda | reverse complement strand
CATTAAAACAACACTAATTCCATTCCCTAAATCATCACATTCCAAAATAAAGGTTTTTGTGAAGTCTGGTGTAGCTAAGACTGGTGCTTGGCACATTGCCTCTTTAAGATGTTCGAAGGCCTTTTTTGCTTCTAGAGTTCATGAAAATGCATCTTTCTTCAATAATGTTGTTAGAGGTGCTGCTATTCTCCCATAATTCTTAACAAACTTGCTATAATACCCTCTCAATTCAAGAAATCCTCATAGATTCTTTATGGATCTGGGGATTTTCTATTCCTTAATGGCTTCGATTTTGCTACGGTCTACCTTAACACCTTCATGAGATACACTATGACCTAGATATTCCACCTCTTGTACTCCAAAGAAAAATTTGGAGCTTTTTGCATATAATTGTTTCTCCTTCAATAGTTTGAGCACCCTGTCAACATGTTCAACATGATCCTTCGAGGACTTGCTATAGATTAGTATATCATCAAAAAATACTAACACAAATTTTCTAAGGGTTTGAAAATGGAATTCATCAAACCTTGAAATGTAGAAGGTGCATTGGTAAGGCCAAAAGGCATGACCAAAAATTGATAATGACCCTCATGAGTTCTAAATGTTGTTTTCGGAATTTCTTCAATCTTCATATTGATTTGATGATATCCTGAATGAAGATCCAACTTGGCGAAGTAAATTGATCCAATAATTCATCAATGATAGGAATGGACAATTTATCTTTAATAGTGAGCTTGTTGAGCTCCCTATAATCTGGACACATGTGCCAAGATCCATCCTTCTTGTGCACCGATACTATTGGAGCAAAGAAAGAACTTTGACTAGGTTGAATTATACTAGCCTCTAGCATTTCTGCAACCATACGTTCAATTTCACTCTTTTGGGCATAGGGATATCTGTATGGTCTGATGTTTGGAGGAACACTTCCTAGAATCAAATGAATAGTGTGATCATGATCATGAATAGGCGGGAGACCTTTGGGAGTCTCAAATACCTTGGAATGATTGTCCAAGACTTTTTGGAGATATGGAGAAATAGATTATTTCGATGTGGAAACTTCTAGTGAACATAATTGTGCAATTACACCTCGTTGGTCCTTCTTTAGAAGCTTTGTCATACTGTTAGAGCTAATTATCTTTCTCGGTTTCCCTGCAATACCCCTTAATTCAACTTCCTTTCCTTCCAAAGAAAATTTCATGAAAATTTCTTGAAAATTAAAAGCTATTGTACCCAAGGATGGTAGCCATTGGACTCCTAGTACAACAACAGCACCACCCATTGGAATGGAAAGCATTGGTCTATTCAATACATATTCTCCCATGGATAGCTTGATATTATGGCACTTTGTAGAGCAATTTATGGTTCCTCCACTTGCAACCATCACTTGAGACTCTGATGCTGGATATAAGAAGCAATTGAATTCTTTTGCTATCTTATAATGAATAAAATTGTGGGTACTTCCTGAATCGATCAACACTACTACCTTTTTCTTCTTGATATGTCCTTCTATCTTGATAGTTTGAGGAGTGGTAATTCCAACCAATGCATTAAAAGATATGGTAAAATTCATTTCTTCTTTATCTAGGGTTTGTTCTTGGAGTATATCCTCTTCTTTTGAAATTTCTTGTTCCTTTTCTTCCTCCTCTTCACAATCTATGTAGAATAATTTCTTCTCACTACACTTATGACCTTTAGTGTATTTGCTATTGCAACTGTAACAAAGCCCTTTTGCTCTTTTTTCTTCCATTTGTTGTGGTGTCAACCTTGTAGGTTGTGGAAGGCTAGGGGAAACAACACTTCCATATTTATAGTTGTGAGTGGTAGGCTTCCTGGTTGCCATAATTTTTCTTTCCATTTTTCTTGCTAACCTGAATGCCTTCTCCAGTGAATCAGGTTCCCAAAGGTGAACATCATGTTCAATATTATCCTTTAATGTCCCTATGAACAAATCAATCCTATGCTCCTCTGGAATATCTTTTACCCTTATGTTCAATTTTTGGAAGTCCTCAATGTGCTCCATCGTTGAACCCTTTTGTTTGAAATTTATCAATTGGATAAAAAAAATGTTGCTTTTTGTATCCTCATAATGTGCTATCATTTATTTCGTAAAAAATGCCCAAGTGACAATTTGTTTATGAGAGAAAATCCATTGATACCATGTAAACTTATTTGGTTCCAAATATAAAGTTGCAATACATACGTTTTGTGTGTTTTCCACATTATGGAGATCAAAAAATTGCTCCATCTATAGTATCCAAGTTTCGGGATCCTTGCCATCAAAATTCCTCATATCAATCTTTGGAACATGGTGGTTCTTCGATCCAACGTTAGAGTCTATGAAATCATGACTAACATTTATTTTGTTTTCATCATGAGCTTCCTTTACTACCCTTTCATCATTAGTAAGAATTTCTTGTAGAAGCTTTTTCAAATATATCTTCAAATCTGTCTTCAAATCTTCCATGCCTATCTTCAAATCTTCCATGCCTGTCTTCAAATCTATCTTCAAATCGTCCATCTTAGCTTCCACATCATTCATCTTAGATTCTACGCCTTTCTTTAAACTATCCATCTTAGCTTCCACGCCTTTCTGTAATCCATTCATCATAGCTTCCATGCCATACATCTTAGCTTCTACATCTTTCTTTAAACCATCCATCTTAGATTTCATTACTTTTTTTGTGAGTGACATTTGTTGCACTTGGTCTCATAATTTTGATATATCATGTTGCATTTCTTCCTCTTCTTCATGAATCATGCTAGAGGTTTCAGGTTGCTTACTAGGTGTTTCTATTTTTTTTCTTCGGGGCATTAATTATTGATAATATTGCTTCACTATGCCCTTTGAATTCCTTCAAACTAATTTTACAAACAAAGCTTATGCAAAAATTTTAAAAACTCTACACGCTTTTTTTCACTTTATAGAAGCTCTATATTGCATCTGATGTACCTCTGTGATTTCGGATCTTCCAGTTCTAAAATTGTGATCTACAGTAGCCCTCTACATTCTGTTTCAAATGCCACCAGTCTGATTGAATTTATATTCCCCAAGAAAGAGTTATGTACAATCTCCTAAGATGACCTAATTATATAGCTTTTCAAAAGAGCGAACTTGTATGAAGTGCCACGTGTCACTGTTTTGACCTTAGGATTTGAAAAATATACGTAGGAAACTATAGTCCATTCTCTTTCTACAAATTCTTACAAAATATCAATCAGATGCTCCAAACGAAAGTTATGACTATTTTCCCAAGGCCACCTATTTGGAATGTCATTCGGGAGTCTGCAAAAAGGCCAACTTCCTTAGATAATATCTTCACAAATATAGTGCAAAAAGCTCTGAAATTTAGACTCGAGGTTCAGAACGATTTCAACCCAAATGGGTTTTGTTTAGTGTCTGAAACATTGCAGAAAAAACGTTATAGCGCAAATTCCACAATGCCCTGTTTGGAGCAGCGAAACCCTAGAATCCAAAGCTCTAATACCAAATGCTATGAAACTAACTCACAAAAAGATAGAAAAGATAGATCAATGCCTTATATTTTAGCCTCTTCGAGGGGTCAATCTCCTTTACATTACACAAATGAACAATTCTTGGATGATTCAAATGAGAAAACCTCCTTTCTATATATAGGAGTCTAACGGGTCATAGTATAACCAAGCCAACTTAACAATAATAATATAAAGGCACAAAAATAACAATAGAGGGATTCTATGGGGCATAATAATAACAATATGGGGACAATATGGGCACAACAATATTAATAAGGGATACAACGACAATAGTAATGGGGGAATCAACAATATTATAGGGACCTAACAAAATACGTTTGATGAAAATTATACCTTATTCATCCTTTCTTCCTCTCAAATAGGCAACAACCACAACAACATTGTCTCAATAAATGAAGACATCTCTGTCCCAACTATATATGGAATTAACTTCCAATTGAATCCCACTCTTATTGTCGCAGTATATCATTGTAGTATCCAAGACTTGCTCATTCAACTCTCCAAATATCTTTCTCATCCAAACTGCCTCCTAGCCAGCCATGCAAGCAACAATATAGTCTTCCTCTATGGTACTCAAAGCCACAAAATTTTAATTCCTTCTCATCCAAAATATCATGGTAGATCCCAAGCTAAAGCAAAACCCTCTAGTTGTACTCTTCCTTGGACCTCCTTGAAATAGAAGTTGGATTCAACATTTCTTCTTGTAAATCCAAGCTTCACCAGGTAAATATCAATGGAGACATCCCATGCTCGAGGAGCTTGCTTCAAACCATATAATGCATTCTTAAACCTGCAAACACGAGTCTTCCTTCAAAAGCATCAGATGATCATCTATTCATGTCTAGAAGCCTCGCTTTTTTATGCAATCATCCATCACAAATAATGATAGGTGTTATGTTATCATCAAGATTCTCTCCCTCTAAATGGGAAGCCTCTTAAATCATCATTAATCAAGACATCAACCTATCTATCATAATGCTGTTATGCATCAACAAAATTTTTAGATCACGGAGCCAAACTATATTAGGTTGTCAAACATATATACATCATAGTCATGATAAGTTATCATCCACTGCTTCATTGTCACATATGAACATATGATAGAACATTCATAAAAATTTAGTGTCATATAATTAGGGTAGCTAATTACAAGAGTATCTTCGTACTTTGAGGATCAAATCACAACATCACTTCTTTATCACATTACTCAATCTAACATCATCAAGTAAGGGCATCCATTTTTGTCATTTGTCAAATTGGTCACGTCATCCTAGGAGATACAGTTATTGAGTCCTTCAGAGATAGTAACTTTCAACCACACTATTATCATCCAGGGCATCCATTTTTTTCACTTGTCAAATTTGTCACGTCATCCTAGGAGATACAACTATCAAATCCTTCAGAGGTAGTAACTTTCAACCACACTATTATCTTCTAGGGCATCCATTTTTTTCACTTGTCAAATTTATCACATCATCCTAGGAGATACAACTATCAAATCCTTCAGAGATAGTAACTTTCAACCACACTATTATCATCAGGGTTACCATGCTATCGCAAGTATTAAAATAGTATTAAGTTACCATATATCAAAAACAATTTTTCTAGCCTGCTTTATAAAAATAGGAAATGCACCATGTCTAATAAAATGTAAGATAATTTCCAAATATCAAATGTAGCAATATATCACATGTACCAGAAAGAAAACTTACTTTCATATGAAAGCATGAGTCATTTATGAAGGCGATATTCTCATCATACCTTAGGGCCTAACTTGCCATCCAATATTGCAGCTAAATCATAACACAAACTATATACTAAACATACCTTGTAATATTCAGATACCTTTTCAACTTGGGTTATGTAATTTTCGTATGCTACTTTGAGAACTTTCAAAAGCTTTCATCAATTACCTCTTTCATTTTCCAGCACCAACTCTTCTCTTCCACTAGCTTTCTCTTCCTGCACCTTAGATGATCCTCAATAAGGATATGCATATCACATATCATATGGAGGTTAGAAGCGTTTACATGCTCAAATATTCATGCAAGAAGGATAAGCAATAACCAAAACAACAAGTCAAAACAAGAATAGTGTCACAAAGAAATAACATAAATCTAAAAGGTACTTATCTTTAACAAGAAGTGATCATCTCCATCTTGAGCTAAAATTCAAGAGTTATTACTATCCATTATCTAAATAATAATGTTTCCTTCAATATTTCCAAATGTCTTATTTAACAACTAGAACTAATTGAGACTAGCCCATATAAGGTTACACTAAATCTGTCCTAAGTGCTAGAAAAGCTTCTCATTGATCATGCTAGGGTTTTAAGATTGTCTAACTCAAGCCTTTATCATACTCCAAGGTTTCTTCCAAACCTTAACCTCATGATATCCATAAAACCCTAATAACTAGATTTCCTAAGGTTTCCTTCAAACCCTAGCATTCTTTTAGGTCTTCACCATATTTTCTTGATTCCATCAATGGTGTCTTCACAGGGGTAATATTTAATGACTTTTCTTCAGCACAACTCTGATTCCATGTTAATTTTTCTTAGGGATATATTGTTCTTTTCTTTAGATAATTGCATTTCATAATCTATATCATATTTACCCCATAGCATTTAAATATCATTAGAAATTATAAAGAAAGAAAATTATTATCATTAATGAAATGGAACATAAAGGATTAATAAAATAAAATTATGAAGACATAGAGACACCAGGATTGGTCAAAGACCAATGAAAAACCCCTTAAGGGGGGAAACACTTTCAAATTATTGTTCTTATTAGATTGTCATAAAATGTTCAGCAAAGAGAGAGTACAATGATCCAATTATTCAATCATAAAAATATCTAGCAAAACTAATTAAACAATATCAAGAGATGAGCCCAACAATAATACTGATCAAAATCACATTTCACAAGCTTACATTAACCTATAAAAATTTGTTGTCAACTATCATTAAAAACCTAGATCCCATCCTCATGGAGATAACCATCATTTATCCGTAAACCATCGTGCATATTCCACTAGACATTTCATCATAATAGATTTGATAATATTATATTAAAAATATGAGATTCTAGACTATTACAGTTTTATTTGATTTCTATATATGTAAAATTAACTGTAATTAGTGCATGCATGTAAAAGTAAAACAAGTAAAAAAGTAGAGAATGAAAAATAAGCTCACACACACATAATACACAAGATATGCTCTCTGGGAAAGCCTTTTAGGAGAAAACCCAACTGGAAGGTGAGGCCACTTCACTCTCTTTCTCTGTCTGGAAATATGGTTGTAGATAAAAAGAAGTAAGACTTGTGGTCCATGGGCTGCTACAGTAAATAGATCCTCTCTGTGTTCTATACCTCCTATATCTCCTAGCTATCCTTTCTAAACTATGGAACAAAATTCTCTCAAAAGAAAAAAAGTGTCTCTTCCTCCTAGTGGCCCAGTTATAACAGATCCCAATAGCCTACTAGTGGTTAAGTTTGACTACATCAAATATTATATATAGTTACAAAATAGACTCTTCTAGAGCCTTTTACATCACAAACACGTGGATATCCCCTTTTCCATGAATAATGGGGACTAAAGTGTCATGCTCCCGAATGATAGGTGTGAAAATAGGAAGGTCAACTTCTAAGTGACATAACTTTCGCATACAGACTCCCATTGAAGTGATTCTTGTGTTGTTGGAGAGATATCTATGTGTAGAATAACATAAAAAAGTGATGTTCTTAAGAGACAAATTTTTACCCCCAAAACATGTCATTTTATTCTTCAAAAGTGCTCCAAGAAGGTTTCAGACCCCGTTTTTCCAAACTGGGTCCCGCTAGTAAAAATGGTCCCGTGAGCTAGTTCCTCCATTTTTTCCACTCCAAATGCATCGAGATGGATGAAAAAAATATAAGTATCCAGTTTGGATCAATCATGCATGAATATGAATAATTACAGCCACAGGGAGAAGCCCATACTACGTGTGGATATAGCCGAAAATTTTGTGCTGCAACCCTGTGGTCCCAAACCAAAAGTCCTAATTCACACGAGCAAGCTCGAACCTTGCAATTTGAACTTGTACGAACTAGTTTCCCACAAACCAAATTCAGACTTGTGCAAGCCAATGCAAAGAAGACAAAACAAGAATGATTGGTGATGATGTCCAAATGAGGTTCATTTGAGTTGTATCTATAAGCTTCCAAGGGTGTCCAATTTCTCTTTTAGACTAACTTGTCCTTTTATGCACATGTGGGCTTCCATATTTAAAATATATTTTTGCTTAATCAAATTGAATTCTTCCAAGGGTTAGGATTGGTATTTCTTGATGAGGAATGTTATACAAAATCTATGACTACAAACAGAAGTATCTTCCCTAGACCTAGTGGCCTAGTCTAGAACAATAGAAATAAAAGACTATAAATTTATCCTTAGAGGAATTGGAGAATTGAAATATGATTACTCGTGATTTGTCACAATTTCTTCTCTCCTCTTGGCTTGTAAGATCCAACCATAAATTCGATCTCTATAATTAGAACCTTCACAAACAATCAACACATGCCGATGATCTACGATAACTATGTAGCATTATCTAATCGCTCTATTCAATGGATAAACATAACATTGAAATATATGAATGCAAACATACCACATATAGGAAAATTGTATAATCTTTGTATTATATGAAAAGGAGATAGTTTACAACCAAAAGTGGAATTTGATCATGTAGAGATCTCCCCAGGTTGACTTGTATTTCGTTGTCATAATGCACACCTCAAGTTCACCCTAATGCATGGAAATGATAAGTCCCTTATGTTCAAAGCAATAGAATAAGGGTATTATTAGTCTCTGAAAGCCAACCTCTAGTTGGTGGATGACAATAGATATATAGGAGATGATTTTAGTTTAGGAATTCTTATCCATTTACCGATCTAGGCTTGAGATCCACTCTTAATGGGAGGATGAGCTCAAGGGATAAGAGGTGAAAATTCCATGTTAGGATCAGATAGGATTCAAAGCTCTTATCCAAGTTAAATGGTTGTAAAAATTGCTAGAAGCTTCTAGAAGAGGAAGATTCAGGATTATTTTTATTTTTCCAAAATTTCTATAATCAGCGCACCCCTAACAAGGGTCAACCTACTTTGATTTAAGTAGGTGTAGAACTGAGCAACCTGTTGATGAATGCAAGTTCCTAAAGGGCCAGGGTGCACTGGGAATTAAAAGCAATAGAATGAAGCAATCAAGGTCATAAACTCAGGGATTTGAGAGATTCATTCTTATGGATTTATGTAGGGATGATGATAAGGTGTTCATGGATGTTGATTAATCTAGTTTGTAAGCTTATTGAATAAATGTGACAAAATAACCAATAAAATATCCCCCCCCCCCCAAAGAAAAAAATCATAAATGGAAACTAATGACTAAAGTGTTTGATCTAGGTGGATTTTGGCAGCTAGTCACCTATTGCACTTGGACCCCCATTGCTGTCTCTTTTAGTTTTTCAGTTTCCTTAATTGTAGCACAATTTACTATTTTTGGCATTTTTTTCAGGTCTTGAACTTTCAGAGTCATTTTGAGGTCATAAACAATGTTTTTTTTGGGGAAAATGGGGCCAACATGGTTTTTAGATTGATGTTTTCCACTCAAAAGTTGTAGTCCTTAGATATATATTTCTAACGAGGTATTGTGTGCATCAAACAAAGATCGTATGCCAATGTTACGACCACGAGAAGTTTATGTGCCAATTTACTCAAACGGGGCCCGTAGTTTGGCTTTTCATCTCCCAGGGTTAGGTTTTTGGATGTTTAGGGTTTTCCGTTGGTTTTAAATAATAAATAGGCCTTTGAGCCTCAATGTAACACAGTTCAGAGGCATGTAGCTGCCACATCTCTTCTCATAGATGAGCTACCATCCCTTGAGTTAGTTTATTTCTATTGCTATTTGTAAGCATATTTCAGTATTCAATATTAATGAAATGAAGCATTATTTCTGCTGCATCTCTATATTTATGGTTATATCTATAATTTTTTGCATTCCTATTTAAATTAATATTAGTGGTATGAGAGTGGTCTGCTCTTTCTTTGTTTTTCTTTTCATGTTCCCAATGAGGTCGAGATATAAGGAGTTAGGGCTTGATCTAGTTGAACCTTTACAAGACCAACCTCAAAAACCTTGATGGCCTCCAATGGGGGAAGAAAATAAAGATGAGGGGATAGGATATCCTTTCAAAATCTTGCTCTAAGAAGCCCTTGAGTGATAAAGGAATGCGATGATGGACAACTTTTCCCAGATCCTTCAGCGGCTACCTAGGGGCGACACATCTACTTACGTTAGCTACTTTGGAAGCATCACACCCTTTAAGGTACAAGTTAAATTTTACATTCCCATATTTGAAGGTCAAATAGATGTGGAAGCTGTAGATAAATGGTTGAATCTGCTAGAAGGATATTTTTTTGTTAATAATATTTCTAGCCGGGAAAATATTACTTTTGCATTCTCAAAGCCGCCCCCCACATCAAGGACTGGTGGGAGACATATTGTGAGTGAAAGGAAGAGAGAGAACCCTCACTATTTTTGGTCACACCCACTTGGAATTCATTCTGGGATGCCATCAAGGAGAAATACTACCCTGTCAAGACCTATGAGGATAAATACATAAAGTGGACCAAGTTGTAGTAGGGAAGGGACCAAGACATGCCAGAGTTTACCAATGTTTTTCATACCCTTCGCATGAATTTGGGTATCAACGATTCTGAGAAACATTTGGTACTCAAGTACTGTGGCTGTTTACACATATATATATAGGATGAAATGGATTTCCTGGACATCTCCCTGCTCGACATGATGTATCGATACGCTGTCAAGATTGAGTAGAAGTTCAAACAGAAGAAGTGAGACTTTAGTTATGCGAATCTAAAGCAAGGGAAAGGAGTCCCCAAACTAGAGAACAAAGGACAAAGCTAAGGTGGGGTGACCCAAGACAACTTTTCAAAGCCACAAGAAACAAACAACACCACGAAGTTGAAGAAGGACATAGGAAAGTGGTGTGAGTTCCATAAGAACCCCACTCAAAACACAAGTGAGTGTGAGGCCAAGCAGTTTCTAGTGGGTGATCTGAAGGCTTCAGATGCATGTTCCAACTCTGAGTTAGAACTTGACAAGCAGAATGAAAAAGGGAAGCAGATCATTAACGTAGAGCCCAGTGCCACTGTGACCACCACCAAGATCCATAAGATTGAGTGTAATATCCAGAGGAGGGGGAATGCCTATTCCACTCACAGATGTGGGTGAAAGGTTCTTCGCTAGAATTCATTGTCGACAGTGGGAGCCAAAAGAATCTCATTTTAGTAGAGATCATGAAGCAGTTGGGTCTATCGACTACACCACACCTGCAATTGTAGAGTATCGGGTGGCTTCACCAAGGGCAAGATCTCTGATTCAACCAGCAATGTCACCTTCCCTACATCATTAAGCCCTTTACACATGATGTATTGTGTGATGTTTCTCCTCTTGATGTTTGTGATGTGTTATTAGGACAACCATACTTATGGAAGCGACATGCTGTATATGAGTTGAGACCTCACTCTGTTATTATTTATTTGGGTAATACATTATATAGGATATTAGAGGTATCCCCGCCTACCACCACCTCTTTGATCTCTGCTAAGAAATGTAGTAAGATCATCTTCGAGAATAGGAAATTTATTTTCTTTTTGGTTCAATCTCAAGGTAAGGGGAAGATCGTAGCCACTTTCATGGCCCTCGGGAAGGGTTCCTCCATGCAACAGAAGAAGGTAGATGTGGTCATGAAAGAACACATGGACATATTCTCCTCACCCACATGGGTACCATTGCACTATCAGGTCAAGCATCTGATTGATCCAACTCTCAGATCACCTTTACCCAATGGGCCAATTTATCACCGCTCCATTCTAAAAAATAAGGGATAAAGTGAAAAATACAGTGTGTACTACAAAGAGGACACATTCTCCAGTAGGTTCATAACATCTTGGAGAAGTCAAATGTAAAGTACAAGTAGTGACATGATCAACATTGGGTGCCACACAAGTTTTAGGTGGGTGATAAAGTTTGGTTGCATTTGCAGAAAGAACACCTTACCAGAGCTCGTCAAAAGCTCAAGCCACTATGATATGGTCCTTACACCATTACTAAGATTGTAGGAGACAATGTTTTGGAGTGCAACATTCCCCCATTCCTTGGCTTGCACTGAGTGTTCAATGTGAACTACCTTTGTCCATGCTTCCCACCATTACTGGAAACACCAAGCTACATGGAACAAGCCATAACTGATCAGGTTATGGACACACAGGTAAAGAACAATCACCAATGGAAGATCCAACTATATTGGGTTGTCAAAGCTGGGAAATTCCTGCATCAAGAAAAGTGGATCACGAGGGACCAAGTTCAACAGAAGTTTCCCCATCTCATGGAGGTGTTATCACCTGCATTGAACCTCAGGCTGAAGGAAGGCAATGCCAGGGTAACCACAAACCACACTTAGGCAAGTAGCTAGCCCTACTAGGCAGGGAGAGGGCTCTCTCCATAAGGATCTCAGCCAATATGACTGGATTAGGTAAAGGATATTAGGCTAGGTATAGTAGCATGAATTTTTGATTGGATTTTGAAGGGGTATTACCGGATCAGGAGGAGCTGGGCTAGGGAATTAGGTCAGAATTGCAGGGTGTTCAATGGGGCAAGGTAGGTATAAGGTTTAGCACTCTAGGGCTTAATGGGGTGAGATTCTTAGACCGGTGAGAAGCTAAGAAGAGTGTGTGAAAACCATGGATCCTTCCTAGACTACAGAAAACATGAAATGGTGAATGTTTTCCCAAAGCAAAGAACTGATGTAATGAATTATGCCTATAAAACTTGAAAGCATTCACTTAGAAGCAATGAAATGATTAACAAAGTATACAAAACACATTAACATATGATCACAAAAGAAGAAACTGTACTAAAACTCCATACCACATTGATCCCATAAAAATAGCTACAATTCTTATTAATCTCCTGCTAAACTGCTACAAAATGATGTACAATCAAGGTCTGAGAATCCAACTGAGTCCAACCGTTTACAGTGAGAAAGAAGAAGAAGATATAGGTATTGTTTCAACCTCCTCCCATCCTCAGGGGTCGAATCCCTAAGATGAGGAGCTAATCCAACCAACACTGAATAAGAAACAAGAATATAGGCATCTTAACAACTTGCCTCTAAAAGTGAAAACCTGATTCCCTTGAGCTCAAATTGACTTTTAATGCAATGAATCTACCCTCTACTACTAATTATCTATTATATTTACAAGCCAAGTCATCATTTACATTATCAAAACAACCTCCATGGGAGAATCCATGAACACAGTAAAAACATAAAAACTAGCCACCCTGTGCAAAATTTGCCCTACGTGTAGTGCCACTGACCCAACGCGCAACGTCACTTTCAAGTCCTTTTTGGAGGCCTTTCTAGCATCCAAATTGAGCTCATGATAGCTCATTGGAAAGGTATAAAAGTCTAATTTCCAAATCACCTAGAATTTATTCATTTGAAGCTCATTTGACACCTAAAAAGTTTATTCTCCCAAGACTGCTTCTATGTGTCCAAAAAGTGGCACAAAGGTCATTTTTAGAGTGTTTTTTGACCTTTTGGTGGACTAGTTCTACCCAAAAAACTTAGAAAACCATAGGATGCATGTACTCATCACTTTGAATCCACAAATGCAAGCCATTTTTCCATTGGAATCCCTTAGGAAAAGCACAGTGCTAGTGGCACTGTGCATTAAGCCAAATTTTCTGTGTGTGCAATTTCCAAAATTTGCAAAAAACAAAATCTTCTCCAAACCTTACTAAAATTGGTGAGCAGCACCATCATAAAGCATCTTGATGATTCAAGGAAGCTTCAACAAGCAACCTAAACCTATCCTCCTCCTTTTGTCCTTTTAGAACCCGCCTTAGCCTAGCTTTCATCTTCTTGACCCTCATGTTGCAAATTTTATTTTGGGTCCTGCAAGGGTAGGCCATGCGCTTGATCATCTGATTGTCTATATTGACCTTTTGAATAGCTTCTCAAGGTGAAAATTGACTCTCTCAAGCCAAGTCTCTCTATCATCTTCAATATCCTTCTAAATAGGAGTCAATGTGACTTGTGCCTCTTTGTCACTTTGTTGTTTTACCTTGAGCAGTTCCAACTACATGAGGACTTGTTTGTCACTCAACTGCTTGCTCTCTTTTTCCAAATATGTGATGACATACTTGTCCCTCTCCAAATTTTCCATCAAAGCTTGGACTGAACCTCATTTTTTTGTATGATGATGTCTTTTATTGTTTCTTTGTCCTAAGCCTTTAAGTCAATTATTTCCACGCCATGATGAGCATAACGCTGCTTCGGCTCATCATGCTATGTCAATTCAAAGTCTCTCTCTCTTTGTCCTCATCATCAAAATTTCCTCTGGCATATTTTCTTTCCCTTTGTACAACTATTGTACTTGTACCTACTGTGTTGATGAAGAAAGCAAAGCCCCTTCCACATCCTGTGGAGCAAGAATTTGCCGATGAGCTGATGAGGAAGGCAAGGTCCCTTCCACATCCTATGGAGAAAACACTTGCCTATAAGCTGCAAACAATCTCCTTGTGCCCCTCTGATATGTCTACCTCCCTTATGTGGTTTTCTCTGACGCTGAGGTTCATCTTCTATGCTTTCACTGCCACTTTTTTCCTCCTCCTCATAATCTCTATCCTCTATGTCCATGTTGGTTGAGTTTTGAAGCCCTGAAACCCTAGAGAAGGCAATTGAGGAATGAGTTCTCGTGAATAGGGGTAGGGGAAGGGGGGGTGACATCATTAGGGTTTGAGTTTATGAGTGAGCTTGTGAGAGTGCTAAAGAGGCTATGAGGGTTTTAGGACTTTGTTTTAGGGTTTGAGGGGGCAAGGGAGATAGATGGAAGTGTTTATTTAAGGGGATTAGTGTATATGGAATGAGTGGAATTTGAGGGAATTAGGATATGAGGAATGAGTGGAGGAGTGTATTTGGAACCTAGGGTTTGCAATTTTTTTACAAAAAACCAACCACTTTAGAATCACAAACTGAATGTCGAAGGATAGAAGGAAGGTACTTACTTTTCCGAGGGTCCAAAATAGAAAAAATGGTTTTTGGATGATGGACTTTGAGTTTTGATGCTCACTGGCCCTACACATAGTGTACCCTATAGGAGCATAATGCCACTCTTGAATGCACATTTTAATGTAAAAATACATTACAAAATTTCCCCAACACGTAGCCCCCTCCCTCAACGCGCAACGCCCTCCCTCAACACGTAGCGCATATTGCAGGCCATGCTTGGAGGTCTTCGTGGTGTCCACATTGGGCGTTGGTTAGCTCATTGGAATGCTTGTAGAGTCTACTTTTTAGAACATCTTTAATTTTTCAATTTGGAGCTCATTTTCCCTGTCAAAAGCTCAATCTCCCAAGACTTGTCAAAATGTGAAGAATGAGGCTGCCAAAATGTAGAGTTGTTTCCATCAACTTCTGGAGGTCTTCCTCAACTCTAAATTGAGCTCATGATATCTCATTGAAAATATATCTATGTCTAGTTATCATTTGAGACATCAAGAAAGTCTTTTGAACATTCCATCTAGGAGAAAATTTGATTTTACCAAGGTCACTCCAGAAGGACAACAGTTGTCCTATGGAAAATGATTGTTTGGACATTTCTCACAAACCATGAGACTTGTGTAAAAAATGAAGGAAATTTTCTTCTTGAGTCTATGCTGGACAAAATCCTCTCTCACTTTTGTCAAATTCATCTTTTCTTGCTCAGAAACATCATTTGAATAAAACCTATCCTGATGTGTGGAACAGGGGATTTGTAGAAATAAAGGGAAACGAAGGGGATGAGGGGCTTATAAATTCTTAAGAAAATTTTGGGAAGTAGGGAGGAATGTTAGGAAGTAGGGGAAAGTGGAATTTCAAGGATTGAGTGAGTGCAAGGGGTCCAAAAGGGAAAAACGCAGGCCTAACCTAGAAAAGTGTCAAATTGTAGCAATAGGCTAGGGTTTGTGGGAAAATGATGAATTTGAGGGATATCAGTGATGGGAAGTGTTTAAGAAGGTATATTAAGGATAGGGGAAGTTGAATGAGCATAAATATATAAGTTTTGTTTATTATTTGACCATCCAAGAAAAATTACCTTCAAAACCCTAGGAGAGGGAAATGAGCCTTACCTAAGCACAATTGAAGCACAAACAAGGTGTAAAATGACCCATTGGAACTTGAAATAATGATGAAAAATCTTTTAATGATGGTACACTCAACTGAATGGTGACATGGACCAATACTTGGAAAACTTAGGAAGGAGTGAAAACAATCCTAGACCTAATACCTAGTGACCAAATTTTACTCGAAGACTCACTGAAATGACAAAATTTGACTTTGACACCCTAAGACCACTTTGCAAGAGCATGTTTGATCGCTAGTGGAAGGGTGTAAAGGCTGACTCTAACAGGAGGCACTCAATGAAATGGGGACTATTTCTTCCTAATGGGGGAGGAATGATCCAGGTGGATCTTTGTGGCCACTTGCCTATTCCACTTTTGACCCCCACTGCTGTCTCTTTCAGTTTTTCAGTTTCCTTAATTGTAGCACAATTTACTATTTTTGGCAGTTGTTTGGGTCTTGAACTTCTGGAGCCATTTTGAGGTATTATATTAGTCCTCGAATAGATATTTCTAACGAGGTATTATGCACATCAAACAGAGATATTATGCCAAGGTTACGACCTTGAGAAGTTTATGTACCAATTTACCCAAAGAGGGCCCATAGTTTGGCGCTTCATCTCCTAGGGTTAGGTTTTTAGATGTTTAGGGTTTTCCATTGGTTCTCAATAATAAATAGGCCTTTGAGACTCATTGTAACATATTTCAAAGTCATGTAGCTTCCACATCTCTTCTCGGAGATAAGCTACCATTGCCCAAGCTAGTTTATTTCCATTATTTGTATGCATATTTCAATATTCAATATTAATGAAATGAAGCATTATTTCTGCTGCATCTCTGTATTTATGGTTATCTTTGTAATTTGTTTCATTCCTATTTAAATTCAAATCAGTATTTTACCTTGTGACAAGTTCAGATCAAGAAGAGCCAGTCAGATCATCATCGGTTACAATACATTTTCATCATGATATATACTAAGGGAGGCATACCCATGCTCAACACGTAAGCTAACATTACATGTAAAATGATCAAGAAAACATGTCCACTGATGAGAAAGGGTGGACTAATGATTGGATGACTGTCTATATGATCATAGGCATCATGATTTGTAATATTTCATTAATCCTAAAATCGCAACCCGAGTGGATGTTACTAGACCCAGGTTCTTCTATCTCATTCACTTGACCGTCCAATGTACGAATCTAACCATGTGAATAAAGGAGCTGCAGTCAAACATGGTAGAAACCATCTAGTTACTAGCCAATGGTGTAAGCCATTAATAGATGAAAAAGAAACCACCAATGATGTTAATGGCTCTCAAGGTACAACCATACAATCTGTATGGTGTGAATGAATGAGTTGAAGTTGGACACCACATGGAATATGTCGGTTGAAGGCTAATGATGAAGACTTGTCACTGAGAGCAAGGAATTTTGCGATTAATGTATACAATTCCCAAGGTACTAAAGGAAGATTTCCCAAGTCAACTTCCTTGATAATGAGCTAATGTCAACAATCAGTGACCCGTCCCAGGAGGGTCTTGACGTATCCCACATCAACGACACAAAAACGGTATCATGCTATGAGACAAAATGAAATCAATGTGGAATTGGTTCAGGAAAGATATACATGGAATTAAGGATTAAGAGTATTATAGAAGATATCAACTAAATGGCTTCTCTTGAACACAGCAATGAAATTGAATGGAGTTGGCAGCATTGACCTAAAACTGAAAATGGAGGTTTTGAAATGGTGTGATGAACCAAAAGACAAGTAGATTTCCCAACCCAACAATCAAATAGATGAAGTGGAAGAGTGTCATGTTCAAGAGTGAATCATTTCCATTAATAGATGGAGTATCTAATTTTTTCCATTTCCCCAACCATTTCTCGTCAGTACCTATTTAGTTTTTAACAAGCTTGAGGAGGATAACATATGATTGATTTGTAAATTCATCCTTAGATGAATCCCTCTAAGTACTTTTAACGAACCCTGAGAAGGAGTTTTTCCGTCCTGTCATGTTTGACGAGTTCATCACTGTTTGATGTTCATATGAGCCCAACGAATGTATAACTCAACTCCTTTGTCATATTTAGAGAGTTTCAAAAACAGGCAAAAAATAAAAATCCAAATGTTCCTTATCATAAATAGTCTCTTGAGGCCGAAAAGGTAGAAAATAATACTCTTGAGAACCTCTTATCCATGCTCGAATGAGGTATTCATTTTTTGTAATTATTCTATCTCAGATCAAAAAATCATTAAACTTGTAGTAAGTAGATGTCTTTTCATTTACTTTAATAAGTTGAAAAGGACAAGTGCTCGATAGTATTTTGATGTTTAGGGGGTCTGAAAAGAGCTGAAAGAGAACTCCCCCTAGAGGAAAGAGTGGCATAAAGGGTACCAATTAGTTCCAAGGATGATGGAACTTCTCAAAACATGCAAATGTCAAGGGGTTGGCTAATAATACCACTCATTGCAGCGGTTCCTTGGGAAAGGGTAAAACAACCAAGTGAAAGAATATAATTGGCCAAATAGATGGCGACTATGGAACGATAAAACCAAGGTTTATCTGGAAGAATCATGTTGATAAGAATGGAAAGCACGAGAATAAGATGAAAATGGTTTCATTTTTACATAAGCTTGAAACAAGGAAAAACTATGCTTGAAATTGGTTTCATTTTTACACAATCTTGAAATGGAGAAAAACTATGATTGAAATAAATTGAAAGCTATTCTTGAAATAAGTTTGCATGCCCCTAGCATAATGACTCAATTCGAGGTACATGACCCCTAGGCTTCATTTCATGCACCTAAGTAGATTACTGTTTACTAATAGGTGGGTGGAATGAAGGTTCATTTACGAGATCAAGTGAAGAAATTGATTGCAAATTTACGAGGTCTAATCAAAGACTTGAATTAAAGGGGAATATGTTTCATTTTTTAATGATCTTGACACTGAAAAAAATTATGCTCAGAGGACCTTGTTTCATTTTTTAATGAGCTTGACATAAGAAAAGGAACTCTGCTTTAAGACCTTGATCATGACTAGTAGAAGGTCATGGATTCCAAGAGGTTCTCATCAGGTGGGAGAACAATGCTCTGGAAGATATCAAAGGATCCAATAGAAAGATGAGACTCCAATGCCCCCAGTACATGATGCACTACATCACCTTCTAGATCATCAGTTCATCTGGGCATGGAATATGTTGCCAAATAATTAACCTATGGTAAGGGAGATAACACTTTCATATAAGGACCATTTGGGGAAGTTGGTTGATTGGGAGTTAGTTTAGGACCAACAAATCAAAGCTGGTTGATGAGCCCCAGAAATGCGTAATTATATGGGCTCATTTTGCCTCTTATTTCGACTTAATCCACCATTCTCATTAGCTTATTGCATTTTTTTGAATATATTTATGCTAATAGAGTGAATTGGGTCAGTCATTCTGGCATGTAGTCTAATGTGAGCTTTATAAAGATTTTTTGGCCAATTTTGGACAAAGTCAATGGATTTATGAGTAAATGGAAACCAAAACCCGAGGAAAATAGGGAAGAGGATTTGTAGGTGGGTGTCTCCTTCATTTATGACCCATTTCCTTGAATCCTCCATTACCAACTCAGAGCACAAAGGTCCATCTTCTAAGGGGCAACCGAGCAAGTAAAGAAGGACTGTTGTTTATCTCCATTTCTAGGAAGCTGAGTTCCTTGATTTTAGGAGGACTGTTGGAGGAATCCATTTTTATAAATAAGGGGGCTTAGAGCCTTAGTAGTTTAGCCAGTCATTAGTAGAATTTTTGCACTGTTGTGCAGCACATCGTTCAGCTTATTTTCGAGTTCCTTTTTGAGAACAGTTCATGTAATGTGACTATTATTTTTGGTAATGAAGATGAAACAGTTTTTGAGCCAGCACTGATCTCTTTCAAAGGAATGATGTTCTTGGGTTAGGGCCCAACCCAAGCTACCCAACACCTCTTACTGTGTACTTATATGTTTTTGCTTCAGTTCATGAGTTAATTTCTGTTACATAGATTCATTTTACTTTGTTAGATTAGGTTTCTTTTGATGGTTTTCATAGATGTTTTGTGTTTCAATTGCTCAAGTAGGTTGCTGCAATGAAATAAGATTCAAAAATGCCAACAACAGGCCTTGATCTCCTTTCTCCCTTCTCGGGACTATGTTTTGAGGTCAAGGCACTACTGCTGCGAGCAAAAACACAGTTTTGCTCTTCCATGCAACTGCTAGTGCGATGACTTGATTTGGATAGATTGATATGTTGATTTAGATTCAGTTGCCTAGACCATTTATTTTTATTTTCCAATAGATCTCGTTGCATGATTTTCTGCTCGCAGGTTACTATTCAACATTTTCTGTTCCTAGGTCAGGAATTGGTTAACGAGTGATATTTCTATTTTCATAGTACAACTAGTTTTTTCCTGCTCAATTTTGATAAGTAAATGTGCAGATCTCTTACAGGACACCTCAGCCCACCATACATCCATAAAACAACTAGCACCAACTCACTTCTCATAGATTTCCCAAGTCATTCGGAACATGTCGCCAATTTGCCCTAATTTCTGTGTTTTTCTCCATAAGCTTCTTTCTTTCCACTTGAACAAATCCAACCATCATGTTATTTCTTGACCTTCCTTAACAAGCTCCAGACACCTAAACACCTTCATCTAGCCTTCAGTTACCCTTTTCCATCATATTTCCACCTTCAAAACTCCAAAAATAGCTTGTGTCCTCCTCATATAGATCCCTTGCAGCCTCCTGTAGAATTTCTTGTGAGTGATTTTTCGAAGTCCAATCGCTATGAAAGTCTTCAGAAGGGTACTAGGGGTTTATTAGGACCTCTACACACCTTTCTCCACCTTTGCAAAAATTGAATCCACCTTCCTTCACCATCAAACCTCTGCACAATCACAACCAGATAAATCACAAGCATAATAATTTCATATAAAAACACTCAAAAGCACAAAAGGATGTTTTCTTCTCATTTCTTCTCAGAAGTAGCTTGAATAAATGCAATCTAGCTTTCCAGTAGTCAATGGAACTCATTTCATTAGTTTTCATCTCTTTTCTAGCAAAAATAGGGTTAATAGGTAAATTAGGGTTTGCCAGGGTTTGTGTTACATTTCAATTTTCCTTCTCTTTCTGAATATAGAATAGCCTCTCTAGGGTTAGGTTTATTTCATCACAGCTAAAAGGTTCTTCTAAGAATTCATAGAAGTTGGCTTAAGCTCCTAGCAAACTTGCGCCAACATACCAAGTGATAGCCTACAGTAAGAGCTAACACTTGTGCATATAGCACTGTCAATTCCAAGTTTGTTACGAACTACCAGGTTGCTAAAAGTAAAGTAGGGATTCCTAGGAGTTGCAACATTATTAATGCAACACTGGTGCTCACCACCTTTTTGGCACCATTTCTAGGGAAGTGTCAGAGTATTTTGTGATTACTGCTTTTCTTCTATTTTCTACTGCAACATTCTGTAATTAGTTTATTTAAGAAAAAGTAGTGTAATTGTTTCATTTCAATTATGCAATTTCAATTATGCAATTTCAATTCTGCAAAAGTAGATTAGGCATTTCCTGCTTTCATTTCAATTTTGCAATTTCCATTTCAACAAAGTAGATTAGGCATTTCCTGCTTTGATTTCAATTTTGCAACTTCCATTTCAGCAAATGTAGATTAGGCATTTCCTTCTTTCATTTCAATTATGCAATTTCCATTTTAGCAAACGTAGATTAGGCATTTCCTGCTTTCATTTCAATTCTAAAATTTCCATTCTAGCAAATTAGATTAGTCATTTCCTTGCTTTCATTTCAATTCTACAATTTCATTTCAGCAAGTTCATTTTAGTTAGTTGCAATTTGTTGTTCAATCCATTTCAGTTTTGCAGGTACAAGCAGAAAAAAACTAAAATCACCCAAAAAGAGATTTCTTTTCATGCCTCATAGGAACAGAGATAATTTAGGAAAATTCCTACCCAACACCCCCACCACATCACTAAGTCACCCTTCTCTCTTCTTCGGTGGCAGTGATCCAGAAAAATATATAGGCGAACCATCAGAGATATACAAAGATCCTATAGCAGAAGAAGAGCAAGAAACCATTCATTCTGAGACCATGGCTGAAAACAGAAATATTAGAGGAAATGGGGAAAGAGTAGAGGGTACCATTCCCATCCGAGAGACCAATGGGGACACTAAAATGAAAAACATAAGTCCTTCATCCTTACCACACTTCCATGGGTTGACTACCGAAGATCCTGATACCTTCTTGTTTGAATTTGTTGTTATCTATCGGACCTATGACTATGCAGAAGATGAGAAAAAGTTGAAACTATTTCCTTCTACCCTCAAAGATGCAACATTGCACTAGTTCATGGGGTTACCTGGCAACAACATCACAACTTGGGTTCAGAAACAACAAGCCTTTAATAACAAATACCAAGACTACTGTAGGTCAAAGGATACCAAGGAAGAAATCTTTCGAATGTCCATGGGAAGCGAGGAATCCTTGGAAGATTATGAAGAGAGGTTTCAACTTAGTTAAAAAAGGGCTAGGTGTACACTTAACCCTGAATCTATGAAGTAGGTTCTGCTCAGAGGGGTCCAGGAAGATCTTCTAGATACCCTCCATTTGCTGGAAGGGGGGAAATCTACCAACTACCTTATGATGACATAAAGACTATGCTTAGAAACCATTCTAGGGCAACCAGAAAGAGAGGTAGTGGAAGTCAACCCTTAGCCAGTACATCCTCATCCAGTTCATCCCTTAAAGGTGAATTTGAAAATTTTCTGGAAGATTTCAAGAGCGTGATGAGGTAGAATCTTGCCATGCAAATGGATACCTTGCATATCAAAAGAAAACAAGAGGAATTAGAGAGGGCTTTGGCCATTTTTTGTCCTAGGTGCACCAGAAGGAATCCTAGGAATGAATGTCCATTGAACTCTATAGAAGTGTGTTCAGTCTATGAAGAAGACCATTCTACGAATCAGTGCCCTTCCTTCCCGGGACTTAAAGCTGCATACTAGGGGGGCAAAGGAGCCACTTAATCACTCTATTTCATGAACCAAAGGAGGCCACATGGGCCCAGACCTTACTTGTAGGGAATTCAAGGGACATCCCAGACATATTACAACCCCAATCAAGCCACTTCCATGCCTTCTTGGGGTCCCCCTACTCATCCTTCTTAGTCTACACCCCTCCTTGGTCTTATCCATCTCAATACCATGCTTAACCATCTGCTCATTCATTTCACTCTTATACTTAGCCAACCTCAGTGGAATGCACCTCATTAGGGGTGGAGGCCCCAGTACAACTATCCTCCTACTCTTTTGCCTCCACCACCTGCTCAACCACAACCACTACCTCCTGCTCTGCCAAGGCAACCCCAAATACCTGCTCAATCGAACCTGAACTCGAATAACAGATAGGCCTAGTAGGTATATAGTGGGTAAAACTCATGCTTGACCTATGCTATCGAGGTTCAAGATATTAAACTATGATCTATAAGGTTCTCCCAGATAACCAGCCTCCCCTTAAGGAGGATGAGGAAGAAAAAGAGGAAAGTGAACCAAAATCCACTGCACCCTTTCCTGAGAGATTGACTGGAACAAAACAGCCTACCCCAAAAGAAACTGAACTTCTGGGAGAATTGAAACAATTATGTGTAAAGATACCACTTCTCCAAGCCATAAAGGATGTGCCTATATACAACAAGATGTTTAAGGAGAAGTTCTTTAGACACCTAGGTAGGCGCAAGAGAGATGCTCCAACTATCAATGTCATAGGACAACTGTCTAACCTGATGTTGGGGTAGGTAATCTGTCTGAAATATCTAGACCTTGGAAGTCCTGTAGTCGATGTCCACATCAATGGCACCATAATCCCTCATACCCTGATTGATCTAGGGGCTGCCATTAATGTGATGACCAAGGACACTATTCTCAAGCTCAACCTTTAGGGCTCCCTGAGAAAGACCATAACAGTACTATAGTTAGAAGACCACTCCATTGTGACCCCTGAAGGGATTGTGGAAGATGTAATGGTATCCATCGATTCTTGGGAGTACCCTATTGATTTCCTAGTTCTCCAACCAATGGCAAAGCTAACTGGGTACCCTCTCATCTTCGGAAGACACTGGTTGGCTACTGCAGATGCCTACATCAGTTGTGGAGCAGGGAACATGAAAATCAAGAATGGGCATATGTCCAAATAGCTAGTCCTCTATCCTCCTGCCCAACATTTGTTAGAACATGATTTACCTCTCTAGTTGGAGGAGGAAGATGAGGAAGAAGTCTATTCTGTACCACTGTGTATAGTGGAAGCTACCATGGGAGGGGGGCCATAAACCAAGGATGATCTTATTGAAAACTTGATTCAGAATCCACCCCCAGTGTGTTGCCATTAGAAGAGATGGTGGAAGAAACCCAAGCCAATCCTTTAGTTGATCTCTGCATGGCTGATCCAACCTCTCTTCGAGTTAAGAATGTTGAATTCATCCCAGAAATAACCTTGAAGATCAACTCATCCCTATCCACCTCTCAGCAGAAAGAACTGTGTAACTTATTAAGAAACCACTTGGATGCTTTTGCTTGGAGCTATAAGGAGATGAAGGGAGTGCACCCTTCAGTCTGTACTCATCACATTTACATTAAGGAAGATTGAAAACCAGTCAGGAAACCTCAAAGGAGGATGAATCTAGCCATTAAGGACATTATCAAAGAAGAAATGCAAAAGTTACTGGATGCATGATTCATCTACCCTATCTATGACAATGAATGGGTCTCTCCTTTGGTGCTAGTGCCAAAGAAAAATGGGTAGTGGAGAATCTATGTCGATTATCAGGAACTAAACAAGGCCACCAAGAAGGACCATTTTCCTCTGCCTTTCATAGATCAAGTGTTAGATGGCCTGGTAGGGAAGAAGTTCTTCTCCTTCCTAGATGGGTTTAGTGGTATACCCAGATCCAAATTAGCTCGGAAGACCAAGATAAGACCACTTTCACTTGTCCTTGGGCTACCTTTGCATACCAAGTCCTTCCTTTTGGATTGTGCATGCTCCTGCCACTTTCCAGAGAGGAGTACTAAGTATATTTGCTAAACTGGTTCATGATGTAGTGGAAATCTATATAAATGACATTACCCCTTATGGTTCTAACTTCCAAAAAGCTTTGGCTAACCTAGGAAAAGTTTTGGACAAGTGTATTGAAATGAACCTGTACCTCAGTCCTGAAAAATGTGAATTCTTGATGATTGAAGGGACGGTGCTAGGTCATGCAATCTCTCAACAAGGATTACAGGTGAACCCCAACAAAATTGCCATCATCTAAAGGGTCCCACCTCCTCAAATGGTAAGAGATGTTCGAAGTTTCCTAGGTTTAGCAGAGTATTATAGAAGATTCATTAACGATTTCAGTAAGCTAGCCTCTCCATTGTTTGGTCTTTTGGGAAAAGATGTTGAGTTGATATGGACTGACAATTGTCAAGAGGCTCTGGATACCTTGAAAAGTAAACTAGTGATTGCCCCAATTTTGAGAGTTCCAAACTGGGCCCTACCATTCCACATTCATACATATGCCTCGAACAAAGCGATAGGAGTAGCCTTAGGGCAAATTGATTAGAAGTTGCCTTATGCCATATATTTTGTTAGTCCATTCCCTAAATAAGTTCAGACACTACATCACCGGCTATCAAACATTTGTACACACTGATCATGCTACAATTAGGTATTTAATGAACAAACCAGATGTAAATGCTCATATTATTAGATGGTTGCTTTTAGTTCAGTAATTTGATTTAACCATTGTTGATAAGTAGGGTAAGGAAAATCTTGTTGCCGATTTTTTGTCTAGAATAGATTTGCTTGAAGCTGAAGAAGGAATGGTGGATGATCAAATGCTAGATGAACACCTATTTTCTATCTTAGTACTCTCTCCATGGTTTGATGATATAGAAAATTACTTGGTTTCAGCACAATTCCTACCACACCTGTCTTCAAAAGAGAAGAGCAAGATTGTAAGAAAAAGTGACCCTTTCACCTGGATTGGGGGTAATCTCTTCAAACTTGGCCTAAATTATGTTTTGAGGAGATTTCTCAGGGAGGAGGAAGTTTTTGACATTCTCCTAACCTGTCATGATGGGCCCTGTGGGGGCCATTTTGCAGCAAAGAGGACTGCCTTCAAAATCCTGCAAGCGGGTTACTATTGGTCCACTCTTCATCAAGATGTAAGGAGATATATCAGCCAATGCGACCGATGTCAAAGGATGGGGAAACCTACTCCAAGTGATGAGATGCCCCTGTAACCTTAAGTGGCTTTCGAGCCATTTGAGAAGTGGGGCATGGACTTTGTGGGTCCTGTCAACCCTCCTTCAAAGCAAAAATATTACATCATTGTGTGCATTGATTATCTGACAAAATGGGCAGAAACAAAGGCGATCAAGGCAGCAACAAAAGAAAAAGTAGCTGAGTTTTTGAGAGAGAATATCTTTTACAAGTTTGGATATCCGAGAGAATTGGTCATAGATCAAGGGAGTTAGTTTACCTCCAATCTAATTGAAGACCTACTCACACATCAAAAAATTAAGCACAGAACTTCCACCCCTTATCATCCGCAAGAAAATGGATAGGTGGAAGTCACTGATAGATATTTGGAAGGGATTTTAACCAAGGTAGTGAGTAGCAGCAGGAAAGGTTAGGTAGATCCCTTGGTTGAGGCCACCTGGGCCTATAACACCACCTAGAAGACCACCACAGGGTTCACACCCTATGATCTAGTCTATGGGAAGAAGGCTTTATTGTAAATAGAATTTGAATATAACACACTAAGGATGGCAGCTCAACTGGACCTAGATCTCAACCATGCACAAATGGAAAGGTTACTTCAGCTAAATGGATTGGATGAACAGAGATTGCAGGCCCTTCTCCACTCAGAGGTAGTCCAACATAAAAGGAAAATATGGAACGACAGACACCTCAAAGAGAAACAATTCTAGGAAGGAGATTGGGCGGTTGTATGATTCAAGGTATAAAGATTTCAAGGGCAAACTGAGGACAATATGGCTAGGACCGTACATAGTAGAAAGGTGCAATGAAAATGGTTCAATTTTGATGAGGACCATCGATGAATAAGTCATCCCCATGCTTGTCAATGGGCATAGGTCGAATATCTACAGGAAGCCCCTCTCCAAGCAAGAATTCATTGAGAATCTGAGTAAAATAGTATTGGTAGTGGAGCAAGCCTCTGCCTCCACTCCACCCACACCCTAAAAAAATAAAAAAGAAGAAGAAAAAAACAGACAAGAAAAATGAGGAGAATAAAATATCCCTGTGTGAAAACCTCTCCTTGGAGGTGCCCGAGGCAAGAAGTGAGGGTAAAAACCTCTTGGAGGTGCCCCAACTATCTCATAAAAAAAGAGAAAAAGAGAGAAAAAAGAAAAAATAGGAACAAAAAAAAGCAACCTCTTTTGAATACTTTGTAGGTTGCAGGAGGGCAACAGAAGGAAAAGGGACTTGGCCAAGCTAGATACACCTCTGATAGATCATTTCTCCATCACCATTTTGCTTTCTTAGTCCCTGGTCTCACTTGTTTTGCAAATTATGCATCCTACAGGAGGCTCTGTGCATTCTACAAGAGGCTCCTATAAAAATCACAGAGAGCTCGAAGTCAAGTCCAGAAAAGGATCAGAGGGCTAGAAACTTGTCCAGAAGACCTGTAGACCCCCTTGCCACCATTCATCCTCCTAACTCTCCATTCCATACCTGTACCCCTACATTTCCACTCGCTTCTTTCCCCCCTGCACAATAAAAACAGAATCCTGTTTCTTTCGTTTTAAAAAAAAATGAAGAATAAAACATCAACATCCTTAACCTATCATTTACCTAGTGAATACCAGCTATTTTTCCTCGACTAACAGAACCTTCCTCAGCTATCTCTCTAGTCCCTACTCAAGCCTCAGCCAAAAGTTTTAGAGGGAGAAGCAGTTATAGGAAATCTTGCAGGATTCCTATAACAACTGATCCCCTTAAAAATCGGGCTCTAGAGGCAAGGTTAGTGCAGCCACATATGATAAAATGCGTAAGGAACTGGTCCTAATTAAAGATCGCCAACATGAGGTAGCCAAGCCACCAATTCAGAAGCCACGGGTGCCAATAGCAACCATCCATGAACAGAACAACAAAGTCTGAGAATGCAGCAACACAGTCGCAACTAAGAGGTAAGTGACTAAACCCGTTCCTCTGTTGCATGAGTATAATTTAAAAAACTGCATGGACAATGAGATGGTTGCAATTAAACAAGATTGGTGGCCAGCTAATTGGCCACCCTCATCCATTTCAAACAGCACCCCTCATCCAGTTCAAATAGCACCCTTGTCTAGTTCAAATAGCACCCCTCATCCAATTCAAATATCACTCAGTGGGTGCAATCAACACATGTTCAGTCAACTTAGGAAGAAAACTCAAAACAGGTAGTGGTGGCAGCATATATTGGGAATGATGGAAGTGATTGTGGGCAAGCAACATGAAGATTCATAATGGCACTGAAGTTGAGACCAACGGTCTGGATGGGGATAACGTACCCTTCCTGCCACCTCACCTCGTCAACCCAGAACACACCTGTAAGCTTAAGTACACTGCAGTCGACCACCTCCACCACCTTTTTTTGCATTTGTATTGACGAGCTCTTGGCTTTAGCAACCTACCTACCACCTTCAGAACCTCAAAACAATCGCTCTCTGCTAGTTTTAGAACCCTTCTGCTTATCGGGCTCTACATGAGCATTATTGCACTCTACAGGAGCAAAAACATAGTCCTACATGAGCCGTTCTATAGGAGGGCTAGTGAGTAGCATCGCAAAGGAAAATTCAGGATTTTGTGGCAAATTCAAGCTCGAAAAGATAGGCTCAGTAAAACCCACTCTGCAATTCCATTTATATACAAAAGGTGGTGGGATTGGGAGTGAAGTATTGAGTTGAAAAGATAGGGAAATTGAGAACAGAAGTCTGCCTATGTTTTTTTTTTTAAATATATACAGTTGCTCCATTTACTCTCTGCACTGAAATACTATCTCTTTCTCCTCCATGGTATTCTCCTATGTAAAGAGATGATGCAATTGTAGAGAATTAAGCCTATAAAAAAGTGAATTTGCATTGGGTAGTCTGTTTATTTTGTGGAAGGAAAAAAACACTGTCCTGTATACTCTCTTTTTTTTTTAAGATATTGTTTCCCTCAAGCAGACCTAGAAGTAAATTAAGTTTGAGAACAGAGTTTGAAGGGAAGGAGAGTTGCAATTTACTTTTGTTAAAAAAGAGAAGGAACACAAAAAAATCTCTCTGGTTCCAGAAATTAAAACCTCAGTTGTTCCTTTGTTTTCGGGTTTGAAATTTGCTACCTTCCTCCTTACCTGAAACATTCCAGTAGTCTCTGAAACAAGGGGTTTTATGAGGAAGGAGCCTCTGAATTCAACTAAGTCACATGAACATCCAGAAGTGGTAGCCCTCTTTACTAGGGAAAATTATATGCATTTATTTGAACAATTTCATGGGTATGATGAGGAAATCACCGAGGAATTTTTATTGTCTTTAAAACCTCACTCAAAAATCCATGCCATCGTCAATTTCACGGGTCTAACCATAGAAATTACACCAGAATTCATCAGCAGGATTACAAGTCTCCCACTTGGACTACCATGGAGAAAAGAAGAAAAATTACTGGGCCAAGTGGCCAAGAGGACCTTTTTCCAGCCTGATGAACATCCTGTGGAGGATAAGAATGGCATCAAGAGGACAAGTATACCTTATCCATGGGGTGAGGTCAGCTATCATATCATGAAGTATATGTCCTGTGAAGGAAGATATAGTATAGTTTATGGGTATCATTTCAGACTGTTACATGAACTAAGGTATGGCATGGACCTTCCTGCATCCAGAAAACTCAGTCTTTCATATTTTCTCCTCCAATCCTTAATAGAATCTAGCACCAAATTGAAGGTAGGGGTTTTGAACCAATTGGCTCACTATGGGCTAAATAAATTACTAGTGGAGGATGCCCTCCACACTTACACAATCCCCATAGCTTGGGAGATTTTTAGGAACATGACCATAGAGAAGATATAAAAACTCTCACTGATGACCTTAGTCCATTTGAAAGTGAAGAGGAGGAATAGAAACAGGAAGCTAAGAAGGAAATCCATGAAGAAGAACATAACATTCAATTGGAAGAAGAGGAACCCTACATAGAAAAGGAAGAAAACGAGAGAGGAGTGGAGAAACATGACACCACCAAAGATGAGCCTAAAGCAAAGAATAAAAAAAATCAAAAGTAGAAAAGAGTAAAGCCATAGCAGGGACAAAGAAGAGGAGAAGAATTGAAAAGAAGAAGCCTAAGACAGTTCAGAAAAAGGTTGCCACAGGAAAGGCAAAAACTCAGCAAGTAGAGGAGAAAACAACACCAGAGACAACAAAAACAAAATTAGAGACAACAAAAATAAGAAAAATAGCAGATGAAAAAGAAGAAGCACAGCAAGAAGAAGTGCCTCCTAAGACACTAGAAAGAGAAGTAGCAGCTATTCTTGCTACACTTAGTTCTCCAGCCAAGCCCAAAGGAAAAAGGAAGAGACAACCATCTATGTACTTCAAGGCTTGAAAGACCACCAGAATAAATATGGGGAAGCCTCAACCACCTACAAAGGAGCCCATCATCATTGAGGATATCCCCACTGCAGCAAAGGAGGAATTTCCCTCCAAAAGCCCCATCACTTACAAAAGAGGAAGTCCTAAGACCTCTACCTGGAAAGAAAGGATCAAGCTAATGGACTCTAAAACACTCCTACAGGAGGCGTAGACTTTTCTACAGGAGACATTGGCAAATCTCCAAGAAACTGAAAAACTTGAAAGGAAGGAAAAAGAATAGACCAAGGAGGAAGGCAAGGCAAAAGAGATACTAGAGCCTGGACCTCAGCCTAACTTAGGCTCTTACTACAACCTTCTGGAAGGTAGGAAGATCATCCCACAAAAGTTTGCAGCCCCACTTTTCTTCTAGCTATAAAAGGAAAGAGTCAGGACTCATACATGGATGTAGATTGCAAAATAAAAAGGGGTGGAAGACATTGGGCACATGGAAAACAAATTGGGGGAGATGGGCAAATATTTGAGCATGGTCAGGCACACAAAAAGCATCAGAAGAGCTCAATTAGAGGCATAAAATGAAATATTAAGGAAGCAGCTGCAAGAAAGGGAACCTTAAGGAGGAAATGAACTGTCAATCTTAAAGAGGCAACGACAGGAAGGGGAACCCTAGGCAGATAGTGAGACATTGATAAAACAACAACAGGAAAGGGAATCCCAGGCAGAAAATGAGGTGTTGATTTTGAGAAGGCAGCTACAGGAAAAGGAAGCCCAGTTAGCTTGCATGGCTGGCTAGGCTATGGAGGCATTATAGTGTAGGCAAGCAGCCAAATCATATGCAGTGTACCTCAAGGATCAGTGGCTTTAGTTTTAGATTAAGACATTGGCCTAGACAGGCATAGTACCTTTTTAGGATTATGGCCAATTCATGCATCTATGTGATCATAGCTCAGCTGAGGACAAAGTGAAGCTAGCAGAGTTTTACTTGCACAACCTGGCACTTACTGACATGAATTTATGTGATCCAAATGCTACGTTGGAGACTTGCAGCTGATGGTCATGGCATATTGGATGAGCCATGAAGATAAAAGGGTAGTGAAAATCTAGAAAATGATGGCAAAAGAGCTGAGTGAACCTCTGATGATTAGAGCAGAACCAGCAGAAACCATGGCTCTCATCTATGCCCATCAACACCTTGTAGCTAATCCTAAATTTTTCCCAGAATATGTTGATAAGCAAGCCCAAGTGGTGGGCTCTAGCATTGCAACATTGATGCTGCAACTCATGGGGCTCCCTTCTTTACTTTTATCAACCTCGTAGTTCGTAACAAACTTGGAAGCGATGGCGTTGTATGCACAAGTACTAGCTCTTGTTGCAAACTGTCACTTGATCAACTAGCACAAGTTCACTAGGAGCTTAAGCCAACTTCTATGAGCTCTTAAAAGAATTTTTAAACTATGATGGTGAAAGCTAACTCAAAAGAGGCTAGTCTACTTGCAGAAAGAAGCGAAAAGCTAAAAGGAAATGTAAACCCTAGTTTTACTGACTAACCTTACTGGTGCAAGAAAAGAGATGAAAGTTGCTGAATTGGATGCCATTGACTCTTGGAAAGATAAAATGCATGTGACTAAGCTACTTCTAAAGGAAAATATGGAAAAACATCTTTTTGTATTTTTGAGTAATTTTACAGAATTATTATGCATGTGCTTTAACTATTTTTGACTGTGCAAGGTGTTTATTGGTGAAAAGAAATAGAGTGGGTGCTTGCAGGAGGTTGGGAAGGTGAGAAGAGGGCCTAAGCGGTCCCTAGAACCCTTCTAGAGAATTCCACAATGATTAGATCTCAAAAAAATGCTCGCGTGAACTTCTACAGGAAGTCTGCAGGGGTTTTACAAGAAGTTCTATAGAAATGGCCGAAAGTAGATTTTAGAGGGTTGATGGTGGAAAAATGGTCAGAAAGTGGAAACGAAGGATGGATAAGGTTGTTAAGGGGTCTAGGACCTGGTAAATGAAGCTAAGGAGTGATGAATGTGGTTGGATTTGTTCAAGGATGGAGAGAGAAATATTACACAAGGATGTAGAAATTAGGGCAAATTGGGAAAGTGTGGCAAATGAAGGGAAGGAATCTTGGATCAGGGGTTGGAACTAGGTGTATGATGGAGGAAGGGTAGGTAGGGATGTATTACAGGTGCTATGCACACTATTTTCCAAAACTGATCGAACAAAGACTAGAAAAACTAGAGATCTATCTATTTTAACCTAATCTGACCTAAAAACCAAAAACATGATGAACAAAAGTTTATAAACAGGAAATCATGCAAGATAGCTATGGAAACTAAGCAATAACATATCTAAACATGCAAAAAAAATTGATATCAACATTTCCAACTCAAAATCTAACACTAGCAATTGCATTGGAAGGCAAAAACAATGTTTTTTGGCAACATGTATGCCTTGGTCTCAACGCATGGTCCCAAGGAGGGAGAGATGAGATCAAGGACTGCATGATGGCCCTTTTTTAGATATTTTCTGTCACCAAACTGTCAAATCAACCTGAAACATAGAACTATCGTAATCATAAAAAACAACCTAAGTAACAAAGCAAGATTTTAACCTAAATAACAGAAACTATTCTATGAATGCAAAAAAAACACATAAAAGTACACAAAGGAGGTATTGGCACTTGGGTTGGGCCCAACCCCAATAGATATAGCCTCCTCAGGAAGCTCAGAGTTGGTGCAAAGTGAAATTCATCCTCATTACTCAAAAAATAATAGTCATGTCACAAAATTGTTTACAACAAGAGCTCGAAAATGAGCTGAAATGCAAAGCTTGCAACTAAAGTGTGAAAAACAACTGTTCAATAGCTAAACTACTAAGGCTTGAAGCCTTCCTACTTATGCGACATGAGGACTCCCAATAGTCCTCCTTAACTTTAGGAGCTTGGCTGCTCAAAACTGCAGTTAATCAACCACTTCATAAAACCTGCTCGGCTGCCCCTTGAAATCATCTTTGTTGGGTTGTTGTACTCTGAGCCGATGGTGAAGAATTTGAGGGAGGGGTCATTTAGTGAAAGAGACACCCTTCCTACAAATCCTCATCCTTGTTCCTTCGTATTTGGCTATCAACTTTCTCATAAATGCTTGACCTTGGTCCAAAAGATGTCCAAAAATCTGCAATAAGCACGTATTAGACTTTGTGGTCAAGTGACTATTCTCATTCATTCAATTAACATAAATATATTTAAAAGAATGCATAAAACTATGAAGAATGGTGGATTAATTGAGAATAATAGGCAAAATGATCCCATAAAGTTACCCATTTTTTGTGCTCATCATCACCCCCTGCTAAATGTGTTTCTCATTCTCTGAGAAACTAATCCAGTTCAACATCTTTGATTATTTTGACTGCCTCTCTGACATCCCAAGCTTTTGAGGCGATGTCCTCTTCTCAATCATGAAACCCTGTTTTTCTCTCTACTTCCTCCCATTGCCTGTGTTATTCTTCTTCTTTGACCCCTTCCAGTAGTCCTAAAAGTAATGGAGGATTGAACTTGAGGCCAATCTAGTTGGCCTTCAAATTTTGCATTGACTGTTTATAAAGTGGCACTCTTGCTAAAGCCTCCCTCATTCTGGTCGGGGAATGGTATTCTCTTATTTTCAGACTATGGGACAATGTGTTCCATCTCCTTGTGCAAGCATGAATGTAGTTATCACCAAATAGTATTTCCATGTCTTCAAAGTGAGCAATGGCCTGAGCTTTCCTTTCAACGTAATCTGGGAGAACTAAGGGTTGTTGGCAAGGTGCTGATGGGCATATACTAAAGCTGAGGGATCTTCTTGTTCTTCCCTGATCATGAGTGGCTCAATTAGCTCCCTATCCATAACTTTCTGAATTTCTACTGCCCTCTTTTCCTCATGGTTTAACCAAGAGGCCATGGTGATGAGTTGCACATCTCCCAATGCAGCATTGGGGTTCCATAGATTCATGTTTGCAAGTGCCAAGTTGTGTAAATAGATTTTTTCTAACTTGGCCTTACCTTCAGTTGAGTTATTATCACACGAATACATAAACTGATTGTAATTCTAAAATGGAATGGTGCCCCTTTAGGCCAATGTGTTAATTTGAAATTGCAATAATTGATCTTTAAGATATAAGGCATAGGACATAGTAGGTTGCCTACATTGTAAGGCTTCTACTGACTAACTGGCCATGCAGGCCATTTGGGCCTCTTTTTCTTGCAACTGTTTTTTAAACCCTGTATTTCTTCTGCTGCCTGAGACTCCTTTTCCTGCAACAGTTTTGTTAGAATCTCAACATCAGCTTGTAGCTTTTCCTCTCTCTTCTGTTTCTTGGTTGTTTCGCTGTCTACTAGAGGTCCTTCTTACTGCTGTTGCCCTCCCAAAATAGATGGCCTATCTTCCTTATGACCTTCCTATAGCTATAATTGCTTTTTTAGCAGCTCATTCCCCTCCTGTAATTTGGCTCTTTTACTGCTTTCTATGTGCCTCACCATGGCCAACTCTTTTCTTGATTCTTTTAGATGTTCTTCCAGGTGGCCTATGTCTGCAACACCTTTGGATTTGGTAATTCTCATCCAAGTGTGAGTCCTAACCCATTCTTGTTCCAATGCAAAGGAAGGTGGTACAACAAACTTCTGTGGGATGATCTTTCCACTTTCTAACAAGTTTTAATATGAGCCCAAGCTAGGCTGAGGGCTTGGTTCCAGTATCTCCTTGGTCTTGTCTTCTCCTTGTGATTGTTTGGCTGCCTTCTCCTCCAGTTTCTCTATCTCTTTTAACTTGGTTAGAGTTTCCTGTAGAGATGTCTTAGCTTCCGGTAGAGCTACCTTTGAGTCCATCATCCTAATTCTCTCTCTCCAGGTGGAGGTTTTTGGGCTTCCTCTTTCATAGGTGATAGATATATTGGAAGGAGACTTTTCTTTCTGTTTAGTGGTTGTGTCCTCCATGATAATTGGTTCCTTTGATTGTGGCTAGGGTTTTCCCACTTTGATCCTTATGCTTCTCCTGGCTTTAAAGTACATGGAGGTTTGCCTCTTTCTTTTTCCTTTTTTTTTTGTAGGTGTGCTTAACGCAGCAAGCATAGCTACTACCTCCCTTGCCAACGTCTCAAGGGATTTCTCTTCCTGCTGTTCTTTTCCTTCGCTTCCTGTAGAAATCTCTGTGTCCACTGTTTCTATCTGTATTACTGATAACTCAGGGTGTGTCTTTCCCTTCTCTTGCTGGGTTCCTGCTTTGGCTATGGCAACCTTCTTCTGAGCCTTCTCAGCCTTTTCCTTTCCAATCTGTGTCCTCCTTTCCTTTCTTGTTTTTGCTGTTGTCTCTTTCTTTATTTCAGGCTCAGCAGTCTTGTCAAATTCTTCTTTTTCTTCCTGTTCTTCCTCTGTTTTTCCCTATGCTTGAATGTCTTGTGCCCTCTCATCATTGTTCTTCTCAATTTCTTCAGTTTGCTCTCCCTCCTCACTATTGGATGGGGTGATGTTGTCAGCCAAAGTTCTAATGTAATGTCATCATCCCTGGACATATTTATGAAGATTTCCCAAGATATGGGGACAATATAGGTGTGTAAAGCATCCTCCACCAACAGTTTGATGAGCCCATGATGGGCCAACTAATCTGGGATCCCTTCATTTACCTTTGTACCACTTTCAATTAAGGATTGAAGAAGGAAATATGGGATGCTCAGTTTCTTGGCTGGAGACAAGTCCATCTCATACCTTAATTCACGTAGCAACCTGAAATGGTATCCATAAATGATGCTAAACCTCCCTTCACATGTGATATACTTCATTATTTGATAAATAACTTCACTCCAGAGAGGAGGCAAGCTTGTTCTTCTAACCGTATTTTTGTCTTCTGTAGGATGCTCCTCAGGCAGAAAAAATGTTTTCTTAGCAACTTGTCCCAATTATCTTTCCTCTTTTCTCCAAGGGATCCCCAATGGTAGACCAATAATTCTACTGATGAACTCAGGTGTAAGTTCTAGGGCCAAACCCCTAAAACTAACTATAGCATGTGTCTTCGAATGTGGTCTCAGGGACATCAAAAACTCTTCAGTTATCTCCTCATCATAACCTTAAATTTTGTCAAAGAAGGATATCCAATTTGCCTGGGTGAAAAGGTCCACCACCTCAGGGTGCTCGTGCAACTTGTTAGAGTTTGAGGGTTCTTTCCTTATGAATCCTCCTAGGATGGTGTTGAGTGCTCTTTTTATGTTTCAACTAGAAAAGAAAATGCTCAGGTGGAATAAAACAATCAATTACCAAAACAGAGGATAGCTGAATTCGATTTCTTCTGAATCCAAGAAGGAATTTCTCCTATGATCCTTACAATATCAAATAGCAATAATTCCCCTATTTTAAAACAATTGTCCCCCAGAATTTGATTTTTGTCTATGAAAAGATTTTTTTTTTTACAGAACAGAGCATAAGGACATAGACTCTTTTCTCAAATGTAAATTTGGGTTTTTTCACACACACAGACTGGCCTCTACAGCTGCATGTATCTTCCTTATAGGAGAATTTAAAAAAATAAAGAGGAGATTTCGGATGCAGAGAAAAAACTGCGTAAACTCAGTGAGATATGTAGGCAGACTTTCACTTTTTTCTCAATGCGGAGGCAGACTTTTACTCTCATTTTTCAATCTAGTGCCGTGTTCAATTCACCACCTTGCAAAAAAAATCATGCACAGAGGAGTTTTCCTGAGCCTACCTCATTTTGAGCTTGAATTCCGATGAAAATCCTGAATTTCCTCTCTGCAGAGCTATTCTCTGCCTTTCCTGTAGAACATTTCCTGTAGAAGTCTCCCGACTCTTGTAGAATATAACTGTGCTTCCGGTAGAGTTAGATAGGTGGGAGATTTTGAATATAGGCAGAAAATTGGTAGAGGATGACTGGTTAACTACTTTGGAAGTGGTGGATGCTACTCTAGTTGAGAACGTCGTGAGTGCAGAATGAACAGAGGGTGGTGAAGTTTCAACTGAGTTGTCTTTTAACTGCGGCGTGATTCGTGGTGAGGGGATGAGGTGGTTAGACTAGACCATTGATTCGACGTCACAACCATAATGTTTCTGCATGCTGTCTGACTGCCATCACCTCCCTTTGTCCTGTTTTCCACCGCCATCACTACCAGTCCCGACGATTTCTTTCTGAATGGACACTCCACACATGCTGGCTGCACATCTAATTGGTAGTTTTGAATGTAATGGGGCTCGTTTGGATTCCATGAGGATGTCTAACTGGCCGAGGGTGGCCAGTTGAATGGCCACCTATTCCACCCAATCTGAACCATTCCCATAGTCATGCAGCCTTGAAATATGATTTATGCAGTTGAAAAACAAGTTTAGGCACTTATCTGCATAGTCACAGCCATGTTATGCAGATTTCGGATGTTGGAACCCATTTCTTCATTTGTTGTTGCTGCATGCGCATTGCATGCTTGGCCTTGGGTTGTTGCTGATGTTCACACGTTCAAGTAGAGCTCCATACATGTTTCATATGCCATATTATGTTGTCACTGTCTCTAGAGCATGTCTTTCAGAGGGATCAGCTACTACCGGAATCCTGTAGGATGTCCTGTAGCTGCTTCTCCTCCTAGAATGCAAGCTAGAATGGGCAGGGCTATACTGCTGACGAGGGTCTTGGCTGATAAGGAGTCTAGATGGAGGGAATCAGATATGGTGAGTGAAAAATTGCTGCTTAGATTTGTCAAAAAAAAATTGTGCTGGCAGCATGAAGGAAACATGATTTCTATGTGTAACTGTGTAGGGACATAAAAAATGAGTGCAATGGAGGTGTACAGAGATGGAAAAAGGGTGACATATGGTGATGGATGGAAACAGGGAGGTTTACATGCCTCATAGGCAGATTCCCAATCTTTGGGTCCTCTTCTAAGATCAATTTTGGCTTGTCTATAGGTTCTATAGGATCTTGTTGTAGAAGACACAAAACTTCCTATAGAAGGTGAAATCTTAGCCTGAATGAGACCAAATCTTAGGAAAGGGTAATGGTAATGGAGGAATGGATTGTGAGGGATGCTTGCAGCCTAGTGCTAACCTTTATCTTTGTTAAAATTGGCAACCAGGGCAAAACTTCATGTGGGTCATCTTATTCATGGCTGATAATATTTTATTAGAGTCCTCTCATCGAGAGGTGTAGGATTGATATAAAGATCATCCGATTCCGATAAGTATTCATGGAGATATGAATTTATTTTGATTATGGAATTATTATCAAGCCGAACTACAACTCATGTAGGCTCAGAAGCCCAACAGTCGCATCTATTCACCCACCAACGTTGTGTATAAATATAAGAGGACTTTTCCTCATTCAGACTCATTCATCTCATCACATCTCTCTCTCTCTACTGCACATATATGAGTCTCTTCTCTACTGCACTGAAATGGGTCTCTCTCTCACACATTTGAAGCCAGAAGCTACTGAATTTGAAGCTACAACTGCAGAAGTAAAGATTTACTTGCGTGGCCTAGAAGATATCCTCTTTGTAACTACACTGTAGGTTCATCTAAAACTCCTCTGAAAGCCGCAACTTCTGGTGGTGGAATGAAGTCAATCAGATGAACAGTTTGCAAGATATCAACTGCCCTAGTTTGAAGTCTGAAGCTACTGAATTTGAAGCTGCAACTCCAGAAGTAAAGATTGACTTGCGTGGCCTAGAAGATCTCCTCTTTGGAACTACATTATAGGGTGATATGCACCTCCTCTAAAAGCTGCAACTTCTGGTGGTGGAATGAAGTCAATCCGATGAACGGTTTGCAAGATATCGACTGCCCTAGTTTGAAGCCGGAAACTGCTGAAACTGAAGCTGCAACTGCAGAAGTAAAGATTGACTTGCGTGGCCTAGAAGATCTCCTCTTTGGAACTACACTGTAGGTTCATCTGAACCTCCTCTAGAAGTCGAAACTTTTGGTGGTGGAATGAAGTCAATCCAACGATCGGTTTGTGAGATATCGTCT
>APFE030649935.1:1224-37109 GCA_000404065.3 Pinus taeda | reverse complement strand
AGAAGTGAAAGATCACATACAGAAAGAAGAAATGAATCCAACCATATCTTGTAATTCATTGTTCGAAATTACCACTCCTCAAACTATCAAGATAGAAGGACATATTAAGAAGAAAAATGTTCAAGAAGTGAAAGATCACATCGAGCATCAAGAAATGAATCTAGCCATATCTTGTAAAGGATTGGAAGAAATTACCACTCCTCAAACTCTAGAGATAGAAGGACATATCAAGAAGAAAAAGGTTCAAGCCGTGAAAGATCACATTGCGCATCAACAACAAGTCCTCCAACTTTTAAAGGATAACGCCACTTTGGTGCAAAATCAAATGAAACAACATGTAGATCAACATCATAGTGAAAAATGTTTTGATGTAGGTGATTGGGAATTTTTATTGCTACGTCTCAAGCAAGCTATTTATGAGAAGGAAATGTTGGCAATGCTATATGCACTTAAAAAATGGAAACCTTACCGAATGGGAAGACTCTTCAAGGATGAGGATGTGGAAGCACTGTTTTGTGCTATTTCTATTATCCAAACAGATGGGATAAACAAAGCAAGGGATGAATGGAAGAAGGACGAAGAAGTACGGCCACTTATTCAAAAGTTACAAAAGATCCCAGTTCAAACAATATTGTTAGAAATTAAAGAGGAAGGAAAAATCATATTGGAACCTGCAGCAGTCACAGAAACAAGAACCCGACAGCTACGAAATCGATCAATTTCAAATTATATCATCAAGTGGAAGAACTTACCCACTGAAGATTCCACATGGGAGGACAAGAATTTTATACAAAAGCATCAAGAACTACTCAAGCATTGAGGACAATGCTTTTTGAAGGAGAGGGGCATGTTAGGCCCCTATACTACTAGTGTCACCCCTTATTGTTATTAGTACAAACCACTTATTATATTGATGTACCCTTGTAGTGCCCATATTGTTACTATTGTGCCCCATAGAAGCCCACTATTATTATTATTGTGCCCTTACATTATTATTGTTATGTCGGCTCTGGTTATGTTATGACCCCTTAGACTCCTATATATAGAAAGGAGGTCTTTCATTTTGTATCATCCAAGAATTGTTCATTTATGTAATGTAAAGGAGGTTGCCCCCTCGAAGAGGCTGAATTCTAAGGCGTTGATCTATCTTTTCTATCTTTTTTGAGCTGGTTTCATAACAGTACCACTCTCTGAAAAGTGACAGGAACATTATACAACCCAAAAGGAAGGACCCAGTAGGAAAATTACCATAAGAACAAGTGAAAGTGGTCTTATCTTGGTCTTCTCGCTGATTTGGATCTAGTTGTACCCACTAAACCCATCTAGTAAGGAGAAGAACTTCTTCCCTACCAGGCCATCTAACACTTGATCTATGAAAGGCAGAGGGAAATGGTCCTTCTTGGTAGCCTTGTTTAGTACCCGATAATCTACACAGATTCTCAACTTCCCATTTTTCTTTGGCACTAGCAGCAAAGGAGAAGCCCATTCACTCTCAGAGATGGGGTAGATGAACCCTGCATCCAGCAACTTTTGCAGTTCTTCTTTGACAATGTCCTTAATGGCTTGATTCATCCTCCTTTGAGGCTGCCTAACTCGTTTACAATCTTCTTTAATGTAAATGTGATGAGTACATACTGAAGAGTGGACTCCCTTCATCTCCTTATAGCTCCAAGCAAAAGCATCCAAGTGATTGTTGAATAAGCTACACAGTTCTTTCTCCTAAGAGGTGGATAGGGATGAGTTGATCTTCAAGGTTATTTCTAGGCCAAATTCCACATTCTTAACTCAGAGAGAGGTCAGATCAACCACACAGAGATCAACTACATGATTGGTTGGGGTTCCTTCCACCAACTCTTCCAATGGCAACACACTGGGGGTGGATTCTGAATCAAGTTTTCAATAAGGTCATCCTTGATTAGTGGGCCCATGGTAGCCTCTACTATGCAAAATGGTGCGGAATAGACTTCATCCTCATCTTCCTCCTCCAACCAAAGGGGTAGATCATGTTCTAATAGAGGTTGGGTAGGAGGATATAGGACTAGCTGTTTGGACATATGCGCCTTCTTGATTGTCATGTTCCCAGATTGACAACTGATGTAGGCATCTATAGTAGCCAACTAGTGTTTGCCTAGGATGAGAGGATATCTAATGAGCTTTGCCTTCGGCTGGAGAACCAGGAAATAAACAGGATACTCCCAGGAGTCAATAGAGACCATTACGTCTTCCACAATCCCCTCAGGGGTCACGGTGTAGCGGTTTGCTAACTACAGTACTGTTGAGGTCTTTCTCAGGGAACCCTAAAGGTTGAGTTTAAGCATAGTGTGCTTGGTCATCACATTAATGGCAGCCCCTAAATCAATCAAGGTATGGGGGATTACGGTGCCATTTATGTGGACATCAACTATAGGACTCCCAGGGTGTAGATATTTCGAACAGATTACCTGCCCCAACATCAGGTCAGACAGTTGTCCTATGACATTGATAGTTGGGGCATCTCTCTTGCATCTTCCTGGGTGCCTGAAGCACCTCTCCTTAATCATCTTGTTGTATATAGGCACATCCTTTATGGCTTGGAGAAGTGGTATCTTTACACATAATTGTTTCAATTCTCCCACAAGTTCAGTTTCTTTTGGGGTCGGTTGTGTGGTTCCAGTTAGTCTCTCAAGAAAGGGTGGAGTCACTTTTTGGTTCACTTTCCTGTTTTTCTTCCTCATCCTCCTTAGGAGGAGGTTGGCTATCTAGGAGAACCTTCCCAGATCATAGGTTAATTCCTGAATCTCCATAGCGTAGGTCAGACATGATATTTCTCCATTATATACCTGTTCTTCTTATTTGTTGTTGGGGTTTGTGTTCATTTGAGCAAGTATTTGGGGTTGTCTTGGTGGAGCAGGAGGTAATGGTTGTGGTTGAGTAGGTGGTGGAGGCAAAAGGGTGGGAGGATAGTTGTACTATGGCCTCCACCCCTGATGAGGTGCATTCCACTGAGGTTGTGGCTAACCATAAGAGTGAAATGAATGAGCAACCGAAGGAGCCTGGTGTTGAGGAGGATACAACCAAGGAGAGGGTGTTGACCAGGAAGGATGAGCAAGGGGACCCCAAGAAGGCATGGAAGTGGATTGATTGGGGTTGTAATAGTTCTGGGATGTCCTTTGCATTCCCTTATGGTAAAGTCTGGGTCCATGTGGCCTCCTTTGGTTTATGAAATAGAGTGCTTCAATGACTCCTTCAGCCCCTTGATACACAACTTTGATTCTAGGAAAGGAAGAACATTGATACGTAGGATGGTCTTCTTCATAGACTAAACACACTTTTATAGAGTGCAATGGAAATTTGTTCCTAAGATGCTTTCTAGTGCACCTAGGATAAAAGATGGCCAAGGCCTTCTTGGCTTCCTCTTGTTTCCTTTTAAAATGCAAGGTATCCATTTCTATGGCAAGAGTTTGCCTCACCTTGCTCTTGAAATCTTCCAGTCGAATCTCAAGTTTGTTTCTAAGGGATGAACTAGATGAGGATGTACTGGCTAAAGGTTGATTTCCCCTACCTCTCTTTCTAGCTAACTTGGAATAGTTTCTAAAAACAATCTTTATGTCATCATAGGGTTGTTAGTAGATGTCTCCCCCAACCAGGAAATGGGGGGTATCTAGAAGGTCTTCAAGGACTCCTCTAAGCAGAACCAACTTCAGAGATTCGGGGTAAAGTATGCACTTGGCCCTTTTATAACTGAGTTGAAACCCTTCCTCATAGTCTTCTAAAGATTCATCACTTCCCATGGTCATTCGAAAGATTTCTTTCTTGGTATTCTTTGACCTATAGTAGTCCCGGTATTTGTTGTTAAAGGCTTGCTGCATCTAAGCCCAAGTTGTGATATTATTTCTAGGTAACCCCATGTACTAGCATAAGGCTGCATCCTTGAAGGTGGAAGGAAATAGTTTCAACTTCTGCTCATCTTCTACATAGTCATAGGTTTGACAGAGAACAACGAATTCAAACAAGAAGGTATCACAATCTTCGGTAGTCAATCCATGGAAGTGAGGTAAGGCTGAAGGGCTTATGTTGCAGGTTTTAACCCCATACATAAATTACTTGCATATGAATTCTAAAACACATAAAATAAACAATGCGAGAGGAGAACACATAAAACACATATACACAAAGATTTTCCCCTGGATCCCAAAACCAAGACTACCAGCTTAATTTTTCATTATGTTTCTTTTAATGTTACAATACATATTTATACATGCCGAAGCATCCAATACCATGGACTAGAAACCATCGTGTCCAATACCATGGACTGAAAACCATCGCATCCAAAAAACATGTGCGAAAATCATGCACAAAGCCATAGGTGGGTCCGCCCAACCTAACATAGGGTCCGAAACCAAAATTTTCCAGTGTTCTGCCCTGGACCCATAAAGTGGCGTTACGGGTGGCCTTCAAACCCCCTGTTAACTATGTCGAAAGAATATAGCACAACCCAACATTCTCCCACTTGTTGTTTTCTTTCCATAGGGGGCACAAAAGAGCTTAATCATTTTTCCATCCCTGAAATGCCCATTGTCTCTCTAAACCAAGAGAACTTATGGGAGCTCGTAGATTTTGTTAATGCATCTGCATTATTCTTCAAAGTTTCCACCTTTACCAACAACACCTTTATGTCATCTATTGTATTCATCACAAAGTGATATTGAATGTCAATGTGCTTTGTCTTTGAATGACATGCGGGGTTCTTTGCCAAGAAAATTGCACTTTGGCTATCATAGTCTATCCTTAGAGCTCCCTATACTAACCGCATACTTGAACACAATTTCTACAACCAAACTGCTTCCTTTCTTGCATGAGTGGCTGCCATGTATTTTGCTTCTGTAGTTGATAGTGCCACTACAGATTATTTCTTACTCATCCAACTGACTGCACCTATAAGTAGGTTAAACACATACCCACCTGTAGATCTTCTCTGATCCAGATCTCTAGCCTAGTCTGCATCAACAAAGCCACAAATATCCAACACTCTATCCAATCCTAGTCTTCCTTGGTAGCACAGACCATTATCACTAGTGCCACACAAATACCTAAAAACCCGCTTCACTGTTGTCCAATGCTCCTTTCTTGGTTTTGACATAAACCTACTCAATACTCCGACTGCATGTGCAATGTGTGGTCTAGTATAGACCATTGCATACATCAGGCTACTGACTGCACTTGCATATAGAACACGAGACATGTCCTCTTCCTCTTCTTGTGTCTTGGGACATTGTTCAGCAAATAACCTCACACCTATAGGAATATGAACCTTCACCAGTTTACTATCCTGCATATTAAACCTTCGCAGTATTGTCTTAACATACTTCCTTTGGTTTAACCAGAGCTTCCTCTTTTCCCGATCTCTTTTAATTTCCATGCCCAAAATATAGTTTGTAGCATGAAGATCTTTCATGTCGAATTTGGAGGACAATTGGGTCTTCAAATCCTGGATAATTTCTTTGTCATTTCCAACCAGCAACATATCATCCATATACAAGACCAGATAAATAACACGATCACCAATTAATTTAAAATACACACAGTGATCTGCTTTGCTTTTGGTGAAGCCAAGTCCTCGTATAAATGTATGAAATTTCTGATACCACATCCTTGGCGACTGTTTTAACCCAGACAAATACTTTTTTAACTTGTATACCAGTTCTTTCTTACCCTTCACTGCAAAGCCTTCAGGTTGCTTGATGTAGATTTCCTCTTCCAGATCGTCGTGAAGAAATGTTGTCTTCACATCCATCTCTTCTACCTCAAAATCAAAAGCAGCAACAACAAATAAAAGTAATCTAATAGAAGTTACCTTGGCAATAGGAGAAAACATATCACCAATATCAATTCCCGACACCTAGGAATAACCTTTTGCTACCAGTCGAGCTTTGTATTTCTCCTCTTTTCCTTCCGCATTTGTCTTCTTTTTTAACACCCATTTTCTACCAGTGGGTTTCCTTCTAGTCAGCAACTCCACCAGATCCCAAGCCTCTTTTTTGTGCAAAGATGACATTTCATCAACCATGGCCTCTTACCAGAGTTTTCCATCCTCTGAATCTACTACTTCCTTCACAGTTCTGGGATCATCGTTAGGAATAGATAAAGAAAAATTTGAATAGAAAGTAGATGGATTATACCTTTTAGGCTACCTTCTTTCTCGAATTGATCTTCTCATAGCTAGAGTTTGTGGCTCTTCATCCTCTAATTCCTTCTCTGTTGTAGAGTCTGATTCTTCCTCCTTAAGATCAAACTCTATCTTCTCAAGTTCCTTTCGTTGGACTTCATATTTAATAACATATTTCACCTCTCTAAACACCACATCTCGGTTGTACACAACCTTTTGTGTGACTGAGTTCCAAAGCTTATAACTGTTTAAACCATCCTTATACCCATTAAAGATGCACTTTTCAGATTTACTATCCAACTTGGTTCGTTTCTACTTTGGAACATGTACATATGCATCACACCCAAATACCCTTAGATGTGAGAGAGAGGGTTTCTTACCCATCCATACCTCTTGTGGGGTCTTATCATCCAACGCTGATAAAGGTGACCTATTGACTAGGTAATATGCAGTATCTGTCGCCTCTACCCAGAATTCCTGTCCTAACCCGACACCACTAAGCATGCTTCTTGCCCATTCCATCAACGTCTTATTCATTCTTTCGGCAACTCCATTTTGCTGAGGTGTATATGGAGTAGTCTTCTACCGTGCTATACCACACTTCCTACAAAATTATTCAAATTCCTTACTGCAAAACACTCCACTGTTATCTGTCCTGATCACCATTATCTTCTTCTCTATCTGGTTTTCCACTAGAGCCTTAAATTCTTTAAACCTATCAAAGACTTCTGATTTCTTCTTAAGGAAGTATATCCATGTATTCCTTGAGAATTCATCTATAAATGATACATAGTACATAGACTTACCCAGTGATGGAACCTTCACAGGTCCAAACATATCACTGTGCACAAGTTCTAATATATGTTTCGCCCTCTTACTACAAGAGGGGAAATTCACCCAATTCTGCTTCCCATATACACAATTTTTAGAAAAATCAAAATCCAGAGATCTATTATTCATACCTTCTACCATACATTTACCATGAAGTATCCGAAGGCCCTTTTCTCCAATATGTCCAAGCCTTTGATGCCACAACATGGTCTTTTCTCCAGAGACTATTAGATTTTTTGGTCCACTTTCAGGAACCATAGAACTGTTGCACCCATCAATAACAGTTCTACCTTACAGCTTGTACAGAGTTCCAATCCAAACTGCTCACATCAATACCAGTTCTCCTTGAACCATTTTGCAGGTATCCTTATCGAACACTTTTTTTACACCTACATCATCTAGCTTGCTTACACAAATCAGATTTCTGGCTAATGCAGGAATATGCAAAACACCCAGAAATGTTCTAACCCTTCCACCTTGCAACTTGAACTGTACTTTTACTTTTTTGCGACCAATGATTCTAGCCTTCCTATCATCCCCCAAGAAGACATGACCACCATCATATTCCTCATACTCACAGAACCACTCTCTATGGGGAGTGAAGTGAAAGGATGCACCTGAGCCAATCAACCATGCCTCATGATCTACACGTGTACTTGAAGAGGCCAAGTAAACATCCCCACCTTCATCTGAGGTGGTTTTTGCCTCTGAAGAAGGAGCATCATCAGATCCCTTTCCTTTATCAGGAGCTGTAGATTTACAATCCCTTTTGTAGTGCCCTTCCTTTCCGTATTTCCATCACACCACCTTTACAGGTTTTCCTGGAGATTTAGATCTCCCTCTAGATTTAGATCTCCCACTCGATGACTTATTTTTGTTTTTGTTCTGGGACCATCCTCGTACAGACAAGGCATCACCATTTTGGCTCTCCATATTTTTCTATCTTATTTCCTTCGTCAGCAAGGATGAGACTATTTCATCAAACTTCAAGGCAATTGTATTACTACCTATTGCAATAACTAGACTATCCCACAAATCTGGTAGAGAACACAACAAACTGATGCACTTATCTTCATCTGAAATTTTAATATCAATAGATAATCACTGACTTACCACAATATTAAATGCGTTTAGATGTACTGTCATTGAGTCTCCACCTTTCATCCTCAGGTTATACATCTTTTTCCACAGGAACAATTTATTCACCAGAGACTTAGATTGGTACAAAGTCCATAATTTCTCCCACAATGCCTTTGTCGTAGCTTCCCCTGATACATTCAGCAATACTGAGTCTGAGACACACAATCGTTTTGTGCTCTTTGCCTTCTGATCCAACGTCTTCCATTCTTCATCAGACACTCCCGTTGGTTTAGTACTTGGATCTACCATGATCCACTGATCTTTACCCACCAACAGATCCTCCATCTTGAGTTTCCACAACTCAAAACTTTGACCATTAAATTTCTCGATCTCTATATTTCCACTACTCGCCATCTTCTTTCACCAACATAATTGATCTCATAGATCTCCCACTGAACAGGGTTTACCACAGGCCCAAGAAAAACCCCTCAGTAACAAAGGCGTCCACTTAAACCCAAAACTACTCTAATACCAAATGTAGGTTTTAACCCAGTACTGAATTTACATGCATATGAATTCTAAAACACAAAAAATAAAGAATGTTAGAGCATAACACATGAAACACATATACACAGAGATTTTCCCTTGGATCCCAAAACTGGGACTACTAACTTGATCTTTCATCATGTTCCTTTCAATGTTACAATACATATTTATACATGCTTAAGCATCCAATACCATGCATCGAAAACTGACGCGTCCAATACCATGGACCGAAAACCATCACATCCAAAAGACATTTTCGAAAATTATGCACAAAACCATAGGTGGGTCCACCCAACCTAACATAGGATCCAAAACCAAAATTTTCCGGGGCACTACCCCAGACCCCATAAAGTGGGGTTACGGGTGCCCTTCAAACCCCCTATTAACTACGTGGAAAAAATATAACACAACCCAACATATGTTTTTCATTTTTGTGTCCCCATTGTTCTCTTGGATAGGAAAGACACCTTCTATTCTTTCCCCATTTCCTCTAACATTTCTGTTTTTAGCCATGGTGTCACGAGGAATGGTTTCTTGCTCATCTTCTGTTATAGGATCTTCGTATAACTCTGGAGGTTCACCTATAGGTTCTTCTGGATCACTGCCACCAAACATGAGAGAAGGGAGACTTAGTGATGTGGTGGGGGTGTTGGGTAGGCATTTTCCTGAATTGTCTATATTCCTACGAGGCATGAAAGGAAATCTCTTTTTTGGGTGATTTTTGTTTTTTTATGCTTGTACCTGCAAAGCTAAAATGGATTGAACAAAAATTTTCAACTAACTAAAATAAACCTTGTTGAAATTAAAATTGTAGAATTGAAATGAAAGCAAGAGATGACTAATCTACCTTGCTGAAATGAAATTACAAAATTTAAATGAAAGCAGGAATTGCCTAATCTACGCTTGCCGAAATGAAATTGCAGAATTGAAATGAACACAGGAAATGTATAATCTACGCTTGCTGAAATGAAACTGTAGAATTGAAATGAAAGTAGGAAATGTCTAATCTACTTTTGCAGAATTGAAATTGCAGAATGGAAATGAAACAACTACTCTACTTTTGCTGAAATAAACTACTTAGCAAAATGTTGCAGTAGAAAATTGAAGAAAAGCAGTAATCACAAAATATTCTCACACTTCCCTGGAAATGCCACTAAAAAGAGTGGTGAGATATATTACTACAGCAATAATTTTGCAACTCCTAGGGCTTCCTTCTTTACTTTTATCAACCCGGTAGTTCGTAACAAACTTGGAAGCGACGACGATGTATGCACAAGTACTAGCTTTTACTGTAGGTTGTCACTTAATGAGCTGGTGCAAGTTCATTGGGAGCTTAAGCCAACTTCTATGAGTTCTCAAAAGAATCTTTTACTATGATGGAAGAAAGATAACTCTACAAGGCGTATTCTACTTGCAGAAAGAGAAGGAAAATTAAAATGAAACGCGAACCCTAGCAGACCCTAGCAAACCCTAATTTAGCCACTAACCCTACTTTTGCAAAAAGAGATGGAAACTATTGAAATGGGTGCCATTGACTATTTAAAAGATAAATTGCATTTATTCAAGCTACTTTTGAAGAGAAATGAGAAGAAATCATCTTTTTGTACTTTTGAGTATTTTTATGTGCAATTATTATTCTTGTGATTTGACTCATTGTGACTGTGGAGAGGTTTGGTGGCAAAGGAAGATGGAGTTGGCTTTTGTAGATGGTGGAAAAGGTGTGGAAAGTTACTAAGAAGTCCCTAGTACCCTTTTGGAGATTTCGATTGCAATTAGACTTTGAAAAATCACTCGCAGGAAATTCCACAGGAGGCTACAAAAGATTCTACAAGAGGAGGCGAAAGTGATTTTTGGAGGTTTGAAGGTGGAAAAATGATGGGAAAGGTGAAATGAAGGTTTGATGAAGGTGTTGAAGGGTCTATAACTTGTTAAATAATATCAACGATGAATGAGATGGTTGGATTTGCTCAAATGGTGAGAAAAGAGCTTTATGAAAAATAATGCAGAAATTAGGGCAGATTGGCGAAATGTGGTGAATGAGCTGCGGGATCTATGAGAGATGAGCTGGTACTGGCTATTTTATGGAGGAATGATGAGCTAGAATTTTCTACAAGAGATCTGCACACTTACTTCTCAAAAGTGACCAAAGGAAGAACTGAAAAACAAAGTTTTGTCTATCTTAACCTAATTTCTAACCTAAAACCAGAAAAATGTTGAACAATACTTTATGAGTAGAAAATTATGTGAGAAAACCATGGTAAATAAATAGGAACTGATCTAAGCATGTGAATTGAAACTAATATCAACTTTTCCAACTCGAAATATCACACTAGCAGTTGCATTGGAAGAGAAAAAACTGTGGTTTTGGTGGCAATAGTAGTGCCTTGACCTCAAATCATGGTCCCGAGGAGGGAGAAAGGAGATCAAGACTTGCTGGTGGCATTTTTGGATCTTTTTCTATTACTGCAGCAAACTACTTAAGCAACTTGAAGCAAAAATAACTATTCTAACCATCAAAAGCAACCTAATTTAACAAAGCAAGATTAACCTAAACAATAGAAATTATCTCATGAATGCAAGAAAAAGGATATAAATATGTAAAGGAGGTGCTAGGAAGCCTGCGTTGGGCCCTCACCCAAGAGCTTCAACGCTCTATAAAAAATTAGTGCTGGTTCAAAACTTTGCTCATCCACATTTACCAAAAAATAGCAGTTACATCACAAAATTGTCTTCAAAGGGAGCTCAAAAATGAGCTAAGTACAAAGCTTCCCAAAAGTGGGAAAATATACTATGAAATGGCTAACCTACTAAGTTTTGAAGCCTTGTTATTTATACAAGTGGAGACTCCCAAAATTCCTCCTAAACTTAAGTAACTCGATTACCTAGAACTAAATATGAGAGCAACCCTACTTGACTTGCACGACTGCCCCTTGGAATCATCAATGTGGGCCTTTGTACTCTGAGTTGTTGATGAAGAATTCAAGGAAGGGGTCATTAATGAAGGAGATACCCCTCCTATAAGTCCTCATCCCTGTTTCCTCAAGTTTGGCTATCATGTTTCTCATAAATTCCTGGTCCTTGTCCAAAATTGTCCAAAAAATCTACAATAAACACTCATTAGACTACATGGCAAAGTGACCACCCCCATTCACTCTATTGACATAAATATATCAAAAACATGCACAAAACTATTGAGAATGGTGGATTAAATGCAAAGAATAGGCAGAATGAGCCCAAATAGTTACCCATTCATGGGGCTCATCACTGATGCAGTTCTATGTTTTGTATATCTAAAGAATAGATGTCCATCTAATGCTATTAGAAACAAGAGACCCTATGAAATGTGGTATGGCCACATTCCTTCGATAAAGCATCTCAAGGTCTTTCATTCCAGCTGTTGTGCCTCAATACCAAAGGTACATAGAAACAAACTTGGTACAAGAAGTCGTAAGTTTATCTTCGTGGGGTATTCAAACACCTCCAAGCATATTGTCTCTATGATGAAGTCAATAATTTTTTTTTTGTATCTAGAGATGTAATATTTCTTGAAACATCCAAAACTGATAATGTTGTTGAGCGGTAACTTGATCGATTGGATAAATTTGCAAATCCAAATTCGTTTCAAGAATTTGATAATTAGATTCCACATCTTGAAGTGGGGATTCTTATATTAGATTGACCTGTGGAATCGTATTCTGAAGCGCTCTCTCCCCCACATGAAACTCCAACAACGGATGATGCCTTAAGTGATGTGATTGATAGAATTGGGAGACTCAATCTTGATTTAGTCCCAACCCAATCAATGGAGTAGCTGACCATCTAAGAAAGGTCCCCTAAAGTGGCTGACAAAGACACTTGAAAGTGTTCATCCTTATGAGGTTGGAAAGACAAGAACTATAAATTCAAACCGGGAAAATGGAGGTGATGTAGATGACTCTGATTTACCTATTGATATGGATGTTTCTTATGATTGTGAATTGAATTTGTCTACAGATTTCAAACCAACTTCCTTCAAAGAAGCTTCTTCTCATGACGAATGGAAAGAAGCGATCCAAAAGGAGTATGATGCCTTGATAAATAATGGCACTTGGAAGCTGGTTGATCCTCCATTAGGAACCAAACCAATTGGCTGCAAGTGGGTCTACAAGAACAAGTATAAAGCTGATGGCTCACTTGACAAGCACAAAGTGAGGCTTGTGGCAAAAGGTTTTGCATAGAAGGAGGGGGTCGATTATGAGGAGACTTTTTCCCCCACAGCAAAATGGGCTACCATCCGGACACTCTTTTCCTAGCAGTTCAGAATAGTTGGGAAGTCCATCAAATGGTTGTAAAAACTAATTTCTTGAATGGAGATCTAAAAGAGAATGTCTTTATGTCCCAGCCTGAAGGATTTGTTGTGAAAGGACATCACATAAAGTATACAATCTTGTGAAATCCTTGTGTGGCCTCAAACAAGCACCGCGAGCTTGGTATGAAAAACTAACTCAACATCTTCTCAAACCCAATTTCAAACATTATGATCTTGATGATGCAACTTTATTGGTCAAAAACGTTGGCAAAATAGTTGTATATCTTATGGTATATGTATATGCTCTTTTGATGACAGGGAATAATGAAAGCTACATTTCATCCATAAAGAAGGAATTGAGGAAAGGTTTTGAAATGACTGATTTGAGCTATGTTCATTACTATCTTGGTATTGAAGTAACTCAACATCTGAAGTCCATATTTCTTTCTCAAAATAAGTACATTGGAGATAATTTGAATAGGTTTGGCATGATAGAATGCAATCCTCTTACTACTCGAATGGAACAAAACCTCAATCTCACATCCGTTGAAGGAAATGAATTTGAGGATGCAACAAAGTATAGACAGCTTGTAGGAAGTCTCAACTACCTAACTACTACAAGACCAAACATTTCGTTTTCTGTTGGAATCCTCTCTAGGTTTATACAAAAGCCTTGTGAGGGACATTGGTCTATTGCAAAAAGAGTTCTAAGGTACTTGAAGGGAACTCAAGAGTTTGGAATCAAGTATACACCGATGGATGCCTTCAGCTTGATTGGATACTTTGATTCAGACTTCGATGAAGATAAAGAAACTAGGGTATCTACTTCAGGATATGCTATGAGTCTTGGATCAGGAGATGTCTCCTGGAGATCATGCACAATCAGTTCTAGAAGATTCCAAAACAGAAGAAAAATATGTGGCAACAGATGAGGCAATAGAAGAAATTATGTGGCTCAGGTAAATTCTTGAATATTTGCAGGTAAAACAAGTACAATCAACTCCACTCATGATTGACAATACCTCGACAATAAAATTGGCTAAGGATCCAAAGTTCCATGATCGAACGAAGCACATCAATACTAAATATCATCTGATTCAACATCATGTTGAGGCCAAGACAATCCATCTCCTCCATTGTTCCGCTAATGAGCGAATTGCAAACATCTGCACCAAAGCGCTTGGAAGAGAAAAGCTTCAAAGAATCAGAACGATGCTTGGACTCACTAACATCCCTTCAGATTAAGGGGGGAAGGGGGAATGTTGACACCTAATCATCAATATTGGGTGTATAACTGAAATTGATGTAAATAAATAATAGAGAATATGAATAGTCACCACGACATGAAATGAACTGCCACCCTTACATCCTAACCCTCTTGTTCACTATTGTCATGCACCTTTTCAGCTGGTGTCACATTGTCTTCCAAGACCATTTTCTACTTCTGTTCATTCCAACTGATAACTTATTCTTCCTGATTGTCATTGATGAGAATTTCTTTGTCTTCCTTCTTCAGTAATTTATCTTGGATATTTATCCTTTGTTGTTCTAGCTTTCTCCTTTGAAGGTCTAACTCTTTATATAACTCAATGATTTTACTTGGAGTAAAATTTGGAAATTTTACAGAATGTCCCATTTCTTCATTTTCTATTGACCAATCATGAAATGGCCCTTCTTCCTCTGTTAAATCTTCCTTAACATCTTTCAGTAGATTTTCTTTCTCTTCTTCTCTCATTTGGTTGTCCACCTATGCCAAATATGTTCTAGTTTCTACAAAAAAAATCTACAATCATAAGACAATTATCAAAATAAAAAATATGAGGCCTTTGTGCATCTTCCACCTCTCGCAACCTTTTAGTATGTTGCTCTGATATTTCTTTTAACTCCTCTATCAAGACATTAGTGGGTTGATTCGAACTCAAATAATTCTTGAGACTATCAACAAGTCTCCTTTCCACACCATCTATTTTAATGATGCCTCTCTACACTTGTTCATTGTAGTGAAATATTTCTTCTTGAGTCTTATTGTCATACTCTTCTTCAAAACTTTCATCTTCATGTCATAACTCATATCTGTTATTCCAGCTTTTACTGTTACTAGTTCCAATATTCTGCTGCATATTTCCATGAGACCTTTCTGTCTCCTTCTGTTTCTAAGATCTTGATATCTCAGTCGTAGTCTGAATAGATTTCAAATTCTGCTCCTTCTTAACAAACTCTAAAGTTTGTTCATCACCTTGTGTTGTACCTACAATCATACACAAATAATTTTTTTTAAAATACTAGACCTTCTAGTCTCGATTGATGCTTCAAACATCAGGTCTTCTTGTCACTCTAAATCCTTCATATGATTGAGTTCCTCAGTACATTTTCCCTCTCTCTCTTCATTACTTTCAGAAATCAATGGACCATGTTCTTGTTCACATAACAAACTTCCTTCATGTACTCATTTAATTTGAGTAACTCTTCCTTTAATTGAGCATTCACTCTATGCTTCAACTTCAATTGTAATTTATGCCATTGGACTTTCCTTTTCATAATCCAACCATGCCTTTGGTCTTCATTCTCTTTCTCTTGTAGCCATCCCTGTAGTATCTCCAACTATACTCTCATCACTGCAATATTTCTCTCTCACTCCTCATTACTCATCTTACCTATATGGCATTCTATAGAACCTCTTCTATGACCCTCCATGGCCATCTTCCCTCATGAGCTCATCCGTGCCCAATTGGTGATCTGCAACATAGCCTTTATTGTATCATTATTCTCTTACTACTCAATACCCTATCAAGCTTCCTCTTTGAGCTTGATCTCTTACAAGGTATTCTCTCTCTTGGTTCACTCTCTTGAACCTTTTAGAGAATCACTGCTCCTCTGGCTGTTGCATTCCATCACCTTTCTCCTTTCTTCCAACCTCTAGTTGGATAGGATCATTGCCATCATCATCAAAAACTCTGCTTGTTCTTCGCTACAATTATCAAACATCTTCATAGCATTTTTCAATGAATAATTCATCATTAATTAACTGAAACCATGAATACCATACCTCAATGTCCAATTTTTTGAACACATGTTGCTGTTGCAGTTTTTCACCGTCCCTTCATAACCAATTTTCTCAATTTGTCCTTTAAATAATCTAATCTAATTCCTCCCAAAATATATTTTTTCTTCTACCCTTTTATTTTTCTTTCAAAAATCAATTTATCAATCACCAATTTTAAAATCAAATAATAAAATCATTTTTTTTTTACCTCAATCAGATTGAGATCGGGTTCTTCTCTTTGCTTCTACAACACCACTCTGGTTTCTTGAAAATTCTTCCCATTCTGTCCTTTTCAAAGAAAATTCTTCAAAATTTGTTCTCTGTTCACAAAGTTAATTATGAAATAAAATAATTCCATAAGCTTTGAATTATTTTCAAAAGACAAACCCACTATGGTTTCTCTTCTGTAGAGCATACCTCCTCTAATTTTCTCCCAAAAGAGATTTTTCCAAGTACTAATACCACTTGATGCAAAAGAAACCACCTAAAGACAATTTCCTTCACTTACATAATCACCTTACGTAAACCTGTGCATTATGACCCACCTATACAAATCGGAAGCCTTTACATTGTGGGTTTAAACAAAAAAAAACCCCACCAATCACCTAACAACGATATAACACATAATCCGCAAACTAACAACGGTCCCGCCTGAATGCATAAGACCGAACCTCAAATAGATTGAAACCCGCATCCATAAACTCCCTGGGTCTGCCTTCTGCACAAATCTTATCGCTTTAATTCTTCATTCTGCCTTTTTTGCCTTATGCCTTTGAGGTTTATACAAAAGAATTTTATTTCCAATTCTGGTATAAATCCTCAATCTTCTCAAATAAATCCTAAGAATCCTCTAAGTCCTCAAGTAGTTGCAAAAATATCTTCTTTATCCCTTCAAGATCTCAAATTTTAACTAATCCTAAGGATCCTCCATAAATCATGACTTAGAGGATCTCCATATATATATATATATAGTTTGACTTATAAATGAAATAGAATTTTCACTCGAATTCACTAAAATCGGAAATAGAATTTCAATATTTTTTATTGTTTAAAATACATTTTTGAATGCATTAATGGAATCAACATCCTCAAAAACCCTCGAGCACTCGAATTATGTATATTAAACAATTAAAACTCAAGTGTTCAAAAATATCCATTAGATTTTAATTAAATTAACCATAAAAAAATGTCATGAAAAAGCTAATTTCATCTATAAGTTAGAATATGCCTATATATCTATATATATATATATATATATATATATATATATTATATATAAATATAATAACTTTATATGAAATAATTTATTTTAAAAATTAATTGTAATAAAATACATGTTTGTTGCACTAAAAGACACTTTGTACAAGCCAATATGAGGCACGATTGGAATTATTTTTTTGTTCAATATTAAATTGAGACATGATATATTTTAGCTCATTTTCAGTATAAAAGTTATTTTCATGATAGCATTTAAAATTGTACTTATTTTCCTAGTCTATGAAACTCGAATCAAAATTGAACATATATTTTACTAATGAAAGTTATATTATATAGAAAAATTATTCAATTAGAGAAATAATTTTAAGAGACTTATTTAAACTTCAAAAATTAAAGAGAATACATAAAAAAATTAATACAAATCCATAAAATTAGATAGTGAGTACATGTATCAATAAACTATCCATATGAAAATATATACAAATTACAAATATATATATATATATATATATATATATTATATAATATATATATTATATATATATATATATATATATATATATTACAGTGGAATCGACAACACGGGCAGCCTCGTGACTCGCATTACATGGGGTCAATTATGACTGCTACCTCTATAACCACTGGGAGCTGCACTCGCCCCATACAACTCCAGGGTAAGTTCGGGGGATTTGAACTCATGACCTTCAGTACGGAGCCCGACCTTCTAACAAAACTTCACTGCATTGTGATTACCAACTCATCTACCCCCGTGGGGCTTACAAATTACAAATATCACATGAAAATTCATAAATTGAAATAATAAGCATCCATAAACTACAATAATGTCCTTGATGTACATTCATAAACTGTCCATGTATGGAAATATAAAAAGTATGTATCACACATGTGAATATTCCCTATGAAATTAGGTTGAAAATATACAAACCATGATACTCTAAGTACCACCATAACTCCTATTTGAGTTCTACAGTGCAAGGTAAGTGTCCATAAGCTAGTACTACCAAATAACACATTCAATTTCAATCTAATTAAATCATTATTTGTAAAAAATAAAAAATATGAAAATAAATATAATGAACCACAATTTTTTATTTTAAACATACATACATGAATCTACTAACTAGAGTTGAGTCCAAATGCATGTATGATAGGATGTGGGTCTGATTATGAATTTGGTTTTGGTGCTCCTCTACTTATGCCTCAATAATTGGGGCCTACATCAATGGACCTACATCATGAGTGCCTCTAAACACAAAATCCCACTCATGTCTCCACATAACAATGGAATCAACATCACTCTACATATGGGCCTATGTACATAATGGAAAAGACAAATTATAACTAGTATGCAAATTAATTAGTATATTTATGTAACTTAAAAAAAAAAACGATGAAATATTAGGAATAAATAAGTTTACCTCAATTATTGGTAAATGTGGTTGTACATAGTGACTCTCCTCCACATTAGTGAACATATAATGTGGAGGTGGAGGTGGTGGAGAATCCATGGGAATGTGCTTTGGTCGAGGATGTCGTGGATGATCAACTTCCGCCTTAGATGACCTCGTATGCTCATCCATGTATCTGAGATGTATCTACATGTTATCATGAACTTATTAGAATAAATTATGCAATCTAATACAAACTAGAAATTTTAATATAAATAATTATGAATGATTTTACAATAAGAGTCAAATGTTTAGTATATATATGTACTTGGTTTGTGTCATGCGGGTCATGCACCCTCCAAATCTCACAAATCACACCATGACACATATATGCCCGTGTCAAAAGATGCTCAAAGGATAAAATTGCAAGAAATGCATGATCATCTAAGGCCACTGGTGGATCTCGAGGAAGTGGTGCTTGTGTCCTAATCTCTCCATGTAATGAAACATGTGTTCTAACCAATGATGAATGCATGTTGTCTAAAATAGTCTCTTGCATCTCACCATTGAGTTGCGACAACTCCTCTAGCTCTCCATGTAATACCATGCTCCCAGACAGCAATGGAAATAATCTTAGAGGTGTTGGTACATTCCCATGGTCCCTACAAGTCCCCATGCAGTCATAGGCATGTCCCATGCTGGTACCATAAATATGATATCTCATATCAATGTAATCTAGCCTCAAATGTAACACAAACTCTACATGTAAATGTTTAGAAAAATAAACTACGACATGGTCATGGTTGAGGAAATTTCCCCATGATCCAATGGATCTATCATACATGAAAGGGGTTGTATTAACATTACTAAAATATTTTAGTGGGATTGGACTTTTATGTCTAGCAAGGTGACCATGAGGGATGCCAAAAAACTCCTCACAAACATCAATGTCCTTGGTCGCCTCTTTAAACACCTCCTAAGAATCTCGGCCTCTAACTTCATGCGTCCTAAACCTATGTATGAACTTTAATATGTGGTTATGTGGGCCTGACCTCTGGTATGTCTCGACCAACCTAGTCATGCTATCCAACATCAAAGACAATGTAAGGCAGGTCAATGAATTGGTAGGGATATTCTTTATCTCTATTGCGATTCGTGTATAATTGTTCATAATATCGCTTAATGTTATCTAATTTTTTGCTTCATCTCATGGAGGGATCGATGTTGTAGTCTGATCATCAGCTTCAACTTTTTGATGACCTGTAAATCATAAAAATAATTTAACACATATATAATTAGCAAACTTGAAGCATAATAACATATACATTAAATTCAAACACATCCATGGAAGACAATTTAAAATTTAAAGACATAAACACATAAAGTTTAAATAGGATTTAAAAATGTAGGAGATGTACCTGAATGGGTTAAGACGGTCCACTCGATTTACAAGCATGGTCATCAATAGAGACAAAAACATTGCCTATGACACTCTCACTAACATGGGAGGTAGGATTTACTAGGGGAACATGAACTCTTGGTGGGCTACGTGATCTATCACGAGACCGACCATGTTTAAAAACCCCTCACACTATGATGGCATGTAGTTGAGGCACATATATGGGATGCCTCAGCATATTACGTATAATACATATAAACTAATCCAATATTTTGTTTGGACAAAAAAACCATTTCTAAACTCAAGCAGAATAATCTAGCGTGGAGTCCTAAACATTAGAGTCCATTTTTTGATAATTTATCAACCAAAGTACATTGAATTCCATGTAAACACAATTGAAAGAAGCGATCAAATCTACCATCACACGTTTTCTTGTTTCTAAATAATGAATTTCATTCATAGCGCAACTATATGTAAATATATCTATAAAAATTTGAAATAAACCTATTTAAAAACCTAATAAAATTTCGTGCCAACCAAGTACAACAATACATTTTAAGTTCTTAATGTTTTTCTTTGACACATGAAATGTGTTAGGTACAAGCATGTGAAGACAATGTTTCATGTACAACACACTACATAATGAAACAATATGGTACAAATTAGAATAGAGTCTAAATGCTTTTATTCACTAGAAAAATTCACTTTTTATGATGGATTTAATTTATCTATCAATGATGCATTGTTGAAACATAAACTTTTATATATAATGTCAAATAACCTCATGTTATGATAAATAGTTATAGAACTATATGTAATGTTATAATATATTACATTACAATAGTTAAATATATACATAGTTATATTTATAAGTATATAGTTTTAATGAGTATATAATACTATATTCTATATAAATATATTTTAATATATATTATATAATATATATATAATATATATATTAATATATAAAAGCTTATATGTTACGTTAAATAATTAAAAAAAGTGTTGACTAATTTTATGTTATGTTTAATAGTTCTTAAAATATGAAAATTATGATATATATTTTATATATAGAACTATAATGTATATTTTTGTGATGTTATAGTTTATACATAGTTATATTTATAATTATATAGTTTTTAATGAGTTGTAATTTGTGTGTGTGTGTGTGTGTGTGTGTGTCAATATATATATATAATATATAATATATATATATATATATTTTATCTCTTTGGATTTTTAACTTTAAATATTAAGCTTTTATTTTCAAACTAGACTTGTACTATATTTATTATTAAAAAACTATCTAAAATATAAATTAATTTAAATTTAAAATAATAAAATAAAATAATTCTTCTTATTTTATTAATAGATGTTCACTATGAGCAACCATATTTGTCAGGCCCCTATCCTTGCGGTAGTCTTTCAACCACACATACCCACGTGCAACACCGCTACCCAATTTATTTTCACCAATACTCTTAAGTACTGACTACGCCTAACATTCAACCCTTAGAATATTTTTTAACTTTTGCTAAGCATTCATCCTCTTAGCACAGTGGAAATGCATTAATCATACCCATTTATAAACATATGCACAATGGATACAATCTTCTTTAATGGGAGGGGCAACTCCCTCATTAGTGTTTTGCCAAATAATGATAATAATAATATTTTACAAGTAAATATACAAGTAAAAGCTTTGTGAGGGAACCTTGAGTTTCACCTCTACAATTATGTCGAAACCCAACAATTCAGCCTGCACTATTTAGTAGTGCCCAATTGTCATTCACAAGCACCCACTCGTGTCATTTAGGGTTTCCCACAGCTCATTGGGTGGAGGCGCCTACACGAGTTTCCCTACGCATTCGTTCATGTCAATTCTGCGATTATACCTCACTCGCAAGTCTCGCACATCGTCACACTTTCGTGACTCATCTGCAACTCTTGCAACTCATCATACTTCCATGTCTCAACCCATAGCTCTTAGCATACATGCACTAAAGACTTGCACTTCTGATTTTGTCAACCATCCATAGCTCACCACTTCGAGTAGGGTCACCCCTCCGTGCAGTGACTCCCTCCACAGTCTGCACATCGGGCAAATGTGCCCTACCATGCAGTGATGCGCTCATTGGTTCACCCACTAAGCAAACATGCCCCACGTGTGATCTACCACCCAAAACTTTGTTTTTCTTTCTTCCTTGTTTCGACAGTATGGTCCAGAGCCTGATCACACCTTACCCTTCTTCATTTGCCCTTCCTTAGCTCATCCAAACTTCACTACTACTCGCCTTCGATGGTTGAACTTGTTGAATGATGCCTCCTTCCTCAAGTGCATTCTCCTAACTCATACGCTTTCCTCAAGTATGAAGGTGGGTCGGCGTGCCTAAGATGACCTCTCAATTTTTCCATCACACACCATCTTCATGTCGGCTTGCCCCCATAAAATGGCTCATCGAGACCACCTACCCAACCATCCACCATATAAGCTCGCCATCACAATGTTCCATACTTCGCAAAATTTTGTCTTATTTCCTGGCTCATTGCACGCAAACTCGTCCAATCGTTTCATATCATTACAACCGACTCATCCGCTGACTGACTTGTCGCCCACCGACTCATTGCACGCTAGCTCATCACGTTTAACCGAGGGTGCATCTCGCCAACTCGTCACACATCACATGCATGACTCATCAGCATGGCATACTCCCCCACTCTAAATGGTTGTCATCCTTGTAAAAACCATCATACAACATCGCAAAGTGTCACTAGCTCCAACATCCAAAATGTCCATGGTGCCCATCTCTTCTTTGCCATCGCACATACCATAAAGGTCCATGTCTCCATGAATAGGAAAGTCTCCTCAATCCATGACCATCAATGACATCTATCAAAATCTCCACATGTTGCCCCTTCATGGAGGGTTGGTCCCTCCAACTCAAGCTACATAATATCACTGCAACATATGGTGTTGATCCTCATCATGTATCGTCATCATGTGAACTGCTACCATGATACTCCATCCCAATTCTAACATAACTTCGTACACTGATATCCCCCATGACTCGAACTAGATGGGTAGCTAATCCAACTTTCATGCTCAAACCATGAGAATTCACCACCTCATGCCATCATTGGTTTTTTCTGTCAACATCCTATCACAACATCACCTTGATCAAGAATCCATCCCATATCCATCAAAATGTAAGTAAGACATGTTCAGGTCCATGAAATGGCCTCCATCACATTTGTAACATGTTGCCCATGAAGTTGGTGTTAATGTGCTGCATGTCAATCTATCGCATCTATCCCAACATCACCATCCATATATGTGTAAGATCCATCTCCTCAAAATGAGGAGATCCTCTCATCAAACCCACTCTGAATGTGCCAAATCTAGGTCCATGAAGCAACCTCCATCACATGTTTAATATTCCATACCTCAAGTTTGCCAAAGAAACAACTATGCACCTACCTCATCATCCATGTGTTGCCCATGGTTAGAAACCAATCAGCCACCATGTATCAAAAGTGGTCAAGTCGCGGCTCAACCCATGCCCAAGTGTTTCCACCAAGGCATCATCATGATCATAACTCCAAAGTGTCTAATATTGATCATCCCCATCAAGTCACTCTCCCAAAGACACCCATAAATTTTCTCAAAGGTATGCACCCCATACTACATCAAAGTTAGATACACCATTGACCTCATCTCCAAAATGCTTTATATCCTCCAAGCCCACTGTAATATGAATTCTCTAATGGCTGCAACAATCTCAAGTTATCATCAAATCCTATGAATCATTTCCATCCAACATCTTGGAAAGCATACATGTCTTGGCCTAAAATGTCCCTGCAAGATGCCTCAGCTTTCCATGTAGTAGGAATGCTCTCATAGGTCATAAATCCAACCAGTCTGTGACGTTGTTGTACAAGATTGCACAACATCTCCATTGGCTCATAAGTAAAATGTCTCCATGTGACAGGAACAAATCCATCTGCACAACATCACTGCTTTGGCACTCTTCATTAGATGTTCATAAGTGACATTTCTACAAGTGCACCTACATAATGTCCCCTGCATAGTGTCTGTCGTGCTCCATCTATCCAACTTGATGTCCATGACTCAAGCTACTCATGTTTTCCAATGAAGGAGACCCATCACATCATCGGTCATCTCATCTAAGTCCTCAATCAGGTCTAGTGCCCTCGGTCACTCAAACCATATATAGCATCAATTCATACCACATCATGTCACATAAGTTCCTTTCATCATAGCTCCCCGACTAAAGGGTCCACAAAGACCGCCTCTTGGTCTCAAACATGAGGAAGTCCTCCCAAGTATCATCAAAACTTCATGTGTGTGCCCTTTCTCCAATTTGTCCATGAGTCATGATGGACACTTAGCCAATTCTCCATATGGCTAATGCATGACCCATCCTCCGCAATGATCATCATGTTCTTCCCTTGTCACGAACATTTTCACTCCCTGCCATGAGGTCACAAATTCCTCCAACAAGTTCTCCAACAGTCAATGGTCCTTGATTCTCAACACAAGGTATCATCTTAGGCATCCATGATACGATTGTCCATCACATCGACAAACTATTTTTTCCCTTCAGTGCATATGGCCCATACTCCAAAAACTCCAATGAAACAACAGTAAAAATAGTACTTAGTTCATAATGAGGCTCCTCTAGGTGAGTGTCCTCATCCATCAATGTCTACAAAATGTACGATCCTGGTCCAACTTGAGCAATTTGAATTTCCTCAAGTTCTTCCTCCATCGTTGTGACATCTACAACATCTCCATAAATCATGACTTCCTCTTCTTTATCATTGCAATCTGTAGCTACATCCTGCTCCATTGCCCAACCAAGTCGAAAAAGTATGTTTTCAACCATTTTCTCCAAGACTTCAAGTTCATCTCGAATCTGTGGGTTCTCTTCTTTCATCAGCTTCAACCTGTATAAGGTGACAAAGAGCCTCCCTTGGATTTTTTCCCAACTTGCCATGCCTCGTCGTTCAGCATGAACTAAGCACAATGCTTCACCCATGCTAAACCTGTCACAAAGTTTAGTAATAACACTTCAGTTCGCAAACCTCGATTCTCTGAATCAAGCTCTGATGTTTGTCACAAAGTGCAATGGGATCAACTTCAACTTGTTTACTAGATCAGGCCTCTGATACCATCCTTCACGCCCCTATCTTGGCAGTAGTCTTTCAACCACACATAGGCAGGTGTGGAACCTCTACCAGATTTATTTTCGCAAATACTCTCAAGTACAGACTCTGCCTAACATTCAACACTTGGAATATTTTTCAACTTTTACTAAGCATTCATCTTTTTAACACAATGGAAATACATTCATCATCATCATTTATAAACATATGGAGAGAGGATAAAATCTTCTTTAATGGGAGGGGCAACTGTCTGGCTAGAGTCTACCCAAATAATGATAATAATAATCTTTTACAAGTAAATATACAAGTACAGACTTTGCGAGGGAACCGCAGGTTTCACCTCTACAATTCTATCAAAACTGAACAATAATGTTTGTACTATTCAATAGTGCCCAACTGTCATTCAGGAGTGTCCACCCCTGTCGGGTTGGGTCGGCCGCAGCTCGTCATGTGGAGGCACCCACCCTGGTCACCCTCTGGACCCGTTTGTGTTAGTTCTACGATCATGCCTCACCCGCAGCTCTTGCAGCTTTTCACACTTCCGTGACTCTTCTACAACTACTGCAGCTCGTCACACTTTCGTTTCTCTACTCATATCTCTCGGCGTTCATCGCACTGTAGACCCGCACTTTTGTTTTTGTAAACTTTGAACAACTCGCTAATTCCGGCAGGGTCACCCATCTACGCATCGATGCCATCCACATTCACTCACCGGGCATACGTGCCCCACCATGCCATGATGCCCTTAGTGGTTTTCCTGCGAGGCAGACGTGCCCCACCATACCTTGATGCCCTTAGTGGTTTTCCTACGAGGCAGAAATTCCCCTCCTGTGACATGCCACCCGAAACTTGGTTGTACTTTCTTCCACGGCTCAATGCTACGGTCCAAAGGCCAAGGTAGCATCATCGTTGCAACTCCATCAACTCCAAAGTGTCTAATCTCGATCATCCCCATCAAGTCACTCTCCCAAACACATCCATAAACATGCTCAAATGTATGAACACGATACTACATCAAACTCAGATACACCATTGACTTGCACTCCTCAATGCATCAAATCCTCCAAGCCCACTATAATATGAAGTCTCCAATGGGTGTAACAATGTCAAGTCATCATGAACTCCTATGGATCACCTCCATCTAACGTCTCGGCAAGCATACTTGTCTTGGCCTCAAATATCCTTGCAATATGCCTCAACTCTCCATGTAGTAGGAATGCTCTCATATACTACTCACAAATCCAACTAGTCTATGGAATTGTTGTACAAGAGTGCACAACATCTCCATCGGTTCATAAGTAAAATGTCTCCATGTCACATCAACAAATCTATCTACATAACATCATTGTTTTGGCACTCCTTATTAGATGTTCATAAGTGACTTCTCTACAACTGCACCTGCATAATGTCCCTGCATAGTGTCTCTCATGCTTCATCTATCCAACTCAATGTCCATCACTCAAGCTACCCATGTTGTCCAACTAAGTAGACCCATCACGAGATTGATCATCTCATGCAAGTCCTTAATCAGGTCTAGTTCCCTCAGTCACTCAAACCATATATATCATCAAATCATATCACAACATGTCACAAAGTCCATTCCATCATAGCTCCCCCACTAAAGGGTCCGCCAAGACTCCCTCTTGGTCCCGACCATGAAGAAGTCCACCCAAGTATCATCAAAACTTCAAGTATGTGCCCTTTCTCCAATCTGTCCATGATTCATGTCGGGAACTTATCCAATTATCCATATGGCTAAAGCATGACCCATCCTTCGTAATGATCATCATGTTCCTCCATTGTCATGAGAATTTTCATGCCTTTCCATGAGGTCACAAATTGCTCCAACAAATTCTCCAATAGTCAATGGTCCTTGCTTCTCCACACAAGGTGTCATCATAGGCATCCATGATAAGATTGTCCATTGCATTGGAAAACTATTTTTTCACTTCACTGCATATGGCCCATACTCCAAAATCACCAATGTAACACGAGTAAAGGTAGTACTTACTTCATCATGAGGCTCCTCCATGTGAGTATCCTCACTCATCAATATCTACAAAATGTACGATCTTGGTCCAACTTGAGCTATTGGAATTTCCTCAAGTTCTTCCTCCATCATCATCACATCTGCAACGTCTTCATACATCAGGACTTCCTCTTATTCATAATCACAATCTACAACTACATCTTGTTGCATTTCCCAACCAAGTTGAAGACGTTCGTTTTCAACATTTTTCTCCAAGAATTCAAGTTCAACTCGAAACTATGGGTTCTCTTCTTTCATCATCTTCAACCTATATAATGTAAGCAACAGCCTCCCTTGGAATTTTTCCCAACTTGCCATGTAATGTCGTTTAGCTTGGCCCAAGCACAATGCTTCACCCTTGCTAAACCTGTCACGAAGTGTAGTAGTAACACTTCAGTCTGCAAACCTCGATTCTCTGAATCAAGCTCTAATCTTTGTCACAAAGTGCAATGGGATCAACTTCAACTCATTCTTTGAATCAGGCCTCTGATACCATCTATCACGACCCTATCGTGGTGGTAGCCTTTCAACGGTACAAAGGCAGGTGCAACAACGCTACCCAATTTATTTTCAATAATACTGTCAAGTACACACTATGCAAGACATTCAACGCTTAGACTATTTTTCAAATTTTACTAAGAATTCATCCTTTTAACACAACGAAAATACATCCATCATGATCATTTATAAACATATGCACAATGAATACGATCTTGTTTAATGGGAGGGACAACTCCCTAGTTAGAGTCTGGCCAAATAATGATAATAATAATCTTTTACATGTAAATATACAAGTACAACCTTTGTGATGGAACCCTAGGTTCTACCTATACAATTCTGTCAAAACCCAAAAATTTAGCCTGCACCATTCAACAGTCCCTAATTTTCATATAGGAGCCCCCACCACTACCGAGTTGGGTCGCCCACAGCTCGTCGAGCACACCCGGGTCGCCCTCCACACTCATTCATGTTAGTTCTATGATCGTACGTCACTCATAGCTCTTGCAACTCATTGCAATTTTGTGACTTGTCTGCAACTCCTACAACTCATCAAACTTCCATGTCTCGACCCATAGCTCTCGGCATTCACCACACCAGAGACCCGCACTTGTATTTTTTTCAACCTTCTACAACTAGCCAGTTAGGGCAAGGTCACCCGTCCATGCATTGACCCCTTTCACAGTTTGTTTGTCGCGCAGACATGCCCCACCATGCAGTGATGCCCTTAGTGGTTCGCTTGTTGGGCAGACTTTCCCTACCTACTACCTGCCACTCGAAACTTAGTTCTACTTTCTTCCTCGGCTCGATGCTATGGTCTAGACCCCACTTGCACCTTGCCCTTATTCTTTTTCCCTTCCTTACATCTTCCACCCTTCATTAGAACTTGCCTTGGATGTTTGAAGTTGTTGAATGATGCCTCCTTCCTCAAGTGCAACCTCTTAGCTTGATCAAAAAATGGGGCACTTAGGATTCTTGTCCAACTTACAAGAACCTATCCCACTCCCAAAGCTTCAAATATTCCCAAGTCTTATTGATTAACCAATGTGGAATTAATAAGTGCTTAATATTAAGGTGTATGCTGGTATTTGTTTAAAATTGTTCAGGTGCTGTAAATTAATGTGCTGAAACTGATATATAAATACATATAACAATAAATAATGCAACAATAAAAAAAAACACATAAGACAACAATTTAACTTGGAGTTCACCCAAAACTCTTGGGCTACATCTCCTTGAGCTCTAGTCAACTTGACTAGGCTCTATATGATTATGGCAAGTGCTTTTATAAGCTCTAGGTCTTGGCTCTGGCTCTTGGCTCTCACTCTCACTCTAGCTCTTTGGCTCTGGCTTCTTTGACTCTCTGCAATTTACAGCTCTGTGGCCTTTCACTTGAACTTCAAGTGAATCCCTTGGCTCCTCTGTGCTTCAGCTTTTTCTTTCTGCGTTGCTTGTTTTCATTCCCTCTTCTCAATCGAGTTCTCTCTCTTTCAATTGCCCGAGAATCCTGCTTTGGCTTCGCTTTTTTTTTGCTTCTGTCTTAGCACTGCTTATTATCTTCTTTTTGTGTCATTATGTGGCTTTTAGCCAATCGATGTTGTCTGTTCATTTTCTCTCTCGGGCTCTCTGGCTTTCGGCCTCTGTCCACTCGAATCCCTCTTCTGAGCATTAACAATCACTATATAACATATTTAGGGGAGGCGGCCACCTGTTCCACAATGGAAAGTACCTTCGGGCTTTGAAATCCCCTAGAATAGCGTTTTCTATTTACACAGGAAAAAACGGTAAAACACAAGAAAAATCATCAATCTGCCCTTTTTTTGGACTTCAAATATTATGAATTCCACCTTATCTTTTATCAGGTACACCTTTTAAATCGCCATCCCAAGTCACATAGGCATTTTCTGTGGTTTTCTTTTGTATTTTTTAAAATACATTAAACATTGCAAAATCTCGATGGAGGACCTTATGACAGACTTGACATATTATATATTTGCATTCATAAACCCATCGGGTCCAACTATGTATCGCAAGTTTCAATATAGCGTGGACCGAGGGTGAGGCATATGGCGTGGCCTAGATTGACACAATCCACCGATGCTAATATCAGTGATCGCAACATCGCTTGGCCCGGGGTCTCACCTTTGCCTCATGGCATCGCCGATTGCGATCCACAATCACAACATCGCTCGGTGCAGGGGTCACCCCTTTGCCTTGTGTCATGCCCACTGCCAATAGCGATTGACCGATTTCGGTGATCGACGGATCACAATATCTCATCGCCCGTGACCTTTCCCTTGGGTATACACCACCTGCCTGCGATTCGACCCACCGATTTGATCATTGGAGGTCGCTAATTAGGGGTGCCTTCCACCCGACCTTAAGTTCTCCTCTTTGCTTCATGCAATGCAATTTTCCCTTATAATGGTCTTTTGCCCATTTTTAAAGGATTTTTTCCTCTTTTCCCAAAGAACAAGGCATATTTCTGCAATAACTTTTGCATCCTACGTCTATTTTTTCCCATTCGAGTTATAGTAGATTCAAAATGAGATGATCTCTACAATGGGGCTAGTTCTAGGAACTTCCTTGGACATTCATTTTTCCTCTATGAGGAACACCTTGACTTAGGAATCTATCCAAAATCCATTTTGGATCACGCCTTCCCACTAAAAGAAATTTTGGTCTCCAAAAGACTGATATACTGATCTAAACAGTAAATGAGAGTGACTAACCCTCTTCTTTCAACCTCCCTACACTTTCCTTGCATAGTGCCTCTGAACCAAAGTTTCTGACCACTTTCCTTCTTGGATGGGCTAGTCCTCCCGGGAAGAACTATGTTCCTCCTTGCCTTCCTGCAGAACTTCTACTAAAATGGTTACAGAAGGTAGTTTGAATTTCCCTACCATGATCATTGATCCAAGATGCCTTAAACAAATGTGAAGTTCATATGCTCCACAGAAAAATCATTTGTACATGTTTGAAAGGTTGCCAACAACAACTGTTAACAACAGCAGGCATACAGACAACTACTTGATGGACTAAAATATTGCTTCAACAAAAGAAATAGATTTCACATCTTGTGAACACCTCCATGTCTTGTATCTGCATACAAATTATGGACTAGATAAAAAGCCCACAAAACATGCCTTTAGAAACAAATGACTCTTCAAGTCAAGCATGTAGAAAAAGACCATTAGGACTCTTTTCAAAAGATAAAACATTTCATCAATATCTCCATCTTGGAGGCCAAATTAACTTCTTTCAAGTCAACATACATCCGTGTTTAAAGCAATCAATCCTTCAAGTTAATTACACATACATGTTGAAAACATGGAGAACATGAGCATCCCTGTGTTCATGCACATCATGCTTGTGCATGCATTTCATCCTTCAACTTTCACTTAAGCACATTGTACTTTTGAAGCTGAAATGAAATATAATGTTGCAGCAACAAAGTGAGTCTCCCACTCAATATTTTCCACTCACCATCTTGGTAGAAACATGCAACTTGCATCTCATCAACAAAGAAATGCAAATATATGCATCAATAGACATGCAATCCTGAATTGGAAAATAACTCTAACCATTTCTTACCAATCCCGTTCAAAGGATTTTCTTTTATCTGTACATCAGCATCAACATGTGAATCATTTTGAAACACATTATTTATGGAAACTTCCTTTCCATTTCTGCCATCTTATCTTCCACTTTCTTCAGCTTTGGTGGAAGCATTGTTGGATTCAGAGTCCAAAACCTCTGAGCAAGATGCCCTTGCTTATGGCAGTAAGTGCAACACATGTGCATCCTCTTGACAACATGATTTGCCTTGTCCAATGGACCTTTGGCGTTTTGCTTCTTTTCCTTCAAAAGTTTCGTGTATGTGGCCATTATCTTCCAACATCTAGAAACATGATGGTTATCCAAACCAAAAAAGGAACATGCAATTATTTTCCCATGCTTGTGTGGAAATTTACCATGCTTTACAAAATCAAAAGGGATGTGTTTAGAACAAGATTTATACCTGCCCCTTTCACCTTCATTGCCTTCAAGAGGAGGTGAAGCAAATGAAGAAGTGGCTCCTTTGGAACACCATCAATCTCTTCAAGGTTGTTAGAGTTTCCACAACTCTCTGGTTCAAGTGTGTGTTTCTATACACCTGCATCCTGCAAGTGATGTTTCAAGCTATTACATTCCTCCTGAACGCAATCTTCACACTATGCATTTCAAGCCCTCCTTGGAGCTATTTCAATGGCCTTCATGGCAGCTTTGGAATTCTCTCCATAAGACTGTCCATAGCCAATACCAAAATACTTAGGCCTTTCCTCAACCATTACTAGTTCAACAATACCTTGTGCATGCTTTCCTAAGCCCTTTTCTTCATAGCCCATCTTGGAAATTATCTTGGAACCCATGCCTCTAGTATGTTTTTCAAAAGAACCAATATAAGCATTCTCAGAGGAATTTGAAGACAAATTGTAATGGTTTAACTCTTCTTCAAACTTATAATTGACTAAATCTTCTTGGGAAACTGTTGAAGCCCCGAAAATCGGGTCGACAACAAGGGCGATACCCACCCGGTCCGGACCTTGGTTGGCAGCTCCTTATCCGTTTGGTATAGCGGGGCTGACTGGGGATAACGGGACCAGTTTCCCGATCTGGGGTGTGTGTGTGTGTGTGTAGAGTTGAATAATGCTGATCTAAGAGTATTTTAAAGCTAATCTAATTTAGATTCTTTAAACTAACTCTATGCTATCGTAATCTAATGAGAAACAACACATCAAATCTATGCTAACCCGGGATGTATATCTTCTATTATGTGATCTAAAGAGATTTCAAACAATAACTGGTAATAAAGATCATTCAGCTATCATAAGAATAGAAATCATTCAAGATAAACCACTTTGCATAAGAAGTTAGGCAAAACAGTTGTGAACAACATATCACATAATAAGCTATTCATATGTCAGTCACAAACAATATGACTCCACCGTACAAAAGTGCCAAATGGTAACCCATACATTCATGCAATAACATATAAACAACTGAAAACTATAAATCACTTAAAGAATATAAGCAGAAATTGCCAAGAGATAAAAGTACCATTTATCACTCATTCTACCCATAAGCTTCAAGCAAAAACGATCTATCTCTACTTGTTCTAACATCTACCAATAGTAAAAAAGTGCAACATCAGTAGCAGATATCAAAATGCAAATAAAAATATATCTCGATCCATCCATTCATCAAAACCTCCTATGAGGGTGCAAAAATGCATGTTCCAAGGATAAGTTTTTGACAAATCTCTGGACCCTTCTCTAAATGCATGAGAAGGGTTAAAATACTACTTCCTGATTCTAATAATAGTGTTTTTACAAAACTTTAGGATACGGTTCTCAAATGACCGTCCTTTTTCTAATCTAAATAAAAAGAAACAACAAACTTCTAAAAATAAGCTACTTCTGAATTTGGTCCTTAAAACTGCAAGTGTTCATCATGGACTTGAGAAGAGTCAGTTGGCCGACTTTTGCGCTGAGCTGGGCTGCGAAAACAGAATCTATGAGAGCTGGCACTACTTTCTCGGCTGAGTTTACGATGCATTTCAAAGTCATCCATTGACTGTGTGGCTTGACTAAGTATGCCCAGTAACACTCCCAATTCAACCTATACAATGCCTGGATCGCTTTTCCCTTTTCCTACGCCTTCTGCTTCCATTCTGCCTCTAGTCGTGACTTATTTGGTAGGTACCTTGGGGTGGTTTCTTTGATTAAGTTGGCTCTGTGTAAATTCTCATTTACACAGTCGATAAGAACGCTTGCCTTCGTTGCCGCTATCTCCGCTTCCTGTTCTGCCTGCCTGATTTGATCATCCCATTTGTTAAAGAGCAATTCCTTATGACTCTCATTTATTCTGGATGCATTTTCTCTTTCCGCTTCCTCTCCATCCTGCCAAGCTAAGTATTCTGTCACTCGTCTGTCAATCTGGTCATAGTCACTTCACAAGTCCACCACTTGATTGGTAAGTTTATCGCTTAGCTCGCAATAATGACTCCACTGCGATATCTTACGTCCCAACTCTTCCTGTTGCTATAGAAGTTGCTCATTTAAGCCAGCAGATTCTGAAACAAATTCGGGAAGCTTAGGCTCGTCCTTATGTATTTCTTGCAAAGCTTGCAACTGCTTTCCTTTTTCGTCTAGGCTTCTTTGATAGCTTATCTGCATCTGCTGAAAGTCTTCTTGTAACTTCTCGAGTTGTTTGGACGCTTCAATACTAGCATTGGCTTGTTGTAGCTGTTGTTTTAGTAGTTGTATTTGGTTTTCTTGTTCCCTCAACAGTTCCTGAACTTCCCATGCCTTGTCGATAGTTTAAAGCTAATTTAATTCAGATTCTTAAACTAACTCTATGCTATTGTAATCTAATGAGAAACAACACATCTAATCTACGCTAACCCGGGATATATATCTTCTATTATGCGATCTAAAGAGATTTCAAACAATAACTGGTAATAAAGATCATTCAGCTATCATAAGAATAGAAATCATTCAAGATAAACCACTTTGCATAAGAAGTTAGGCAAAACAGTTGTGAATAGCATATCGCATAATAAGCTATTCATATGTCAGACATAAAAAATATGACTCCTCCGTACAGAAGTGCCAAATGGTAACCCATACATTCATGCAATAACATATAAAGAACTGAAAACTATAAATCACTTAAAGAATATAAGCAGAAATTGCCAAGAGATAAAAGTTTTATTTATGACTCATTCTACCCATAAGCTTCAAGCAAAAACGATCTATCTCTACTTGTTCTAACATCTACCAAGAGTACAAAAGTGCAAAATTAGTAGCAGATATCAAAATGCAAATAAAAATAAATCTCGATCCATCCATTCATCAAAACCTCCTCTGAGGGTGCAGAAGTGCATGTTCCAAGGACAAGTTTTTGACAAATCTCTGGACCCTTGTCTAAATGCATCAGAAGGGTTAAAATACTACTTCCTAATTCTAATAATAGTGTTTTTACAAAATTTTAGGATACGGTTCTCAAATGACCGTCATTTTTCTAATCTAAATAAAAAGAAACAACAAACTTCTAAAAATAAGCTACTTCTGAATTTGGTCCTTAAAACTGCAAGTGTTCATCATGGACTTGAGAAGAGTCAGTTGGCCGACTTTTGCGCTGAGCTGGGCTGCGAAAACAGAATCTATGAGAGCTGGCACTACTTTCTCGGCTGAGTTTACGATGCATTTCAAAGTCATCCATTGACTGTGTGGCTTGACTAAGTATGCCCAGTAACACTCCCAATTCAACCTATTCAATGCCTGGATCGCTTTTCCCTTTTCCTACGCCTTCTGCTTCCATTCTGCCTCTAGTCGTGACTTATTTGGTAGGTACCTTCGGGTGGTTTCTTTGATTAAGTTGGCTCTGTGTAAATTCTCATTTACACAGTCGATAAGAACGCTTGCCTTCGTTGCCGCTATCTCCGCTTCTTGTTCTGCCTGCCTGATTTGATCATCCCATTTGTTAAAGAGCAATTCCTTATGACTCTCATTTATTCTGGGTGCATTTTCTCTTTTCCCTTCCTCTCCATCCTGCCAAGCTAAGTATTATGTCACTCGTCTGTCAATCTGGTCATAGTCACTTCACAAGTCCGCCACTTGATTGGTAAGTTTATCGCTTAGCTTGCAATAATGACTCCACTGCGATATCTTACGTCCCAACTCTTCCTGTTGCTGTAGAAGTTGCTCATTTAAGCCAGCAGATTCTGAAACAAATTCGGGAAGCTTCGGCTCATCCTTATGTATTTCTTGCAAAGCTTGCAACTGCTTTCCTTTTTCGTCTAGGCTTCTTTGATAGCTTATCTGCATCTGCTGAAAGTCTTCTTGTAACTTCTCGAGTTGTTTGGACACTTCAATATTAGCATTGGCTTGTTGTAGTTGTTGTTGTAGTAGCTGTATTTGGTTTTCTTGTTCCCTCAACAGTTACTAAACTTCCGATGCCTTGTCGATAGTCACAGAAACGTATGCTCCTGCGATCTGAGACAACTTCGTGAGATTTTCTGTCGGGTTGTTGTTGGGGTCTTTCCACAAGACGTCTAAATGTTCAGCATCCTATGATAGTGTATTCTCTAGCTTTCTCTTCTTTCTTTGTCTCCTCACAACTGCTTTATGTTGGGGACTATAGAATACATCCAGTGGGGGAATTTCCT
>APFE030649933.1:87962-103140 GCA_000404065.3 Pinus taeda | reverse complement strand
AATAGAATTGGGTGCCCAACCCGAATTACCACTTACTACTTTTTGCTCGCCCGAAATACCATTTCCTGTAGGAAAACCACCTTTTCGTTGGCTATCTTCCGTGTGACTTCCCCTTGCGATGACCGTTAGATCTATCGATCTATTGATCGGACATCTCTCGTTCCCAAACTCCGCTCCATGCAAATTAAGTCGCAGAGAGGCAGGGAAGGTAATAGATTTGCACGAAGGGCTTGGAGAGTGCGACATCCCTGATTGCTGAACTGGGGAGCAAAGAAACTCTGAGTGAGCACAAATTTGCATGAAACGCTTGCTTGAAATATTCGATTTCCTTCTGCTTTTATAGCACCAGTGACTGCCTCCAATGGGATGGTCTGCAGCATGATTCTCGTGACCAAGATTGTAATCTTGTTGCCTTCCTATACTCATGCGAATTTTTGAACTACTGAGTTGTTTCCATTGCATTCTCGTGACTTTCTGCCTTTGTCTGTAATGGAGTGTCCTTTGATGATTTTTGACTATTGATTTATTTTTTGTTTCTTTTATCATTGTGCTTTGTTCCTTATGTTTTAGGATCCTCATACTTATGATATTTTGTTGATTATTATGGGACTGAGTTGTGATATCCCTCCTGATTTTCACGAATATTCCCTTCAATTTTTTCCACTGCTTGATTTGGAAAATAATCCGCCTATTGATTATGTGTTCTCAAGACATGTCTGAAGATTACATCGCCAAAGTCTTCAAGGTTCTCCCTGATTCTTCTAAGAATTATGTTCATGAACTCATTACTTGGGCTTTTATTTCGTGCTATTGCCTCTATTATTATGGCTGAATCTCCTATTATAATAGGATTTTATATTTCTCTTTTTTTATCATTCTTGATCCCATCAACAGGTTGTATGTATCAGCCTTATTATTTGAGATTTTTCCAAGTCCCCATTCATATGTGACAATTTCTCTCCCATTAGGATCAAGGATTAACCCCCCTGCCCCTGCCTTTCTCGAATTATGCTTTGAGGCCCCATCAAAGTAGAGGCAGTATCTGTTCTGTTTTTTTCTTCCATATTTCCAGTTCCTCTTCACTCATTCTTATATTCCAAATAGTTCCTAAGTTTACTTTCCTCTTTCCTTTTTGTCCATTGTTATTTATTATGGCTTTCCTGAGCCAATATCGCTCTTCTTGTTGTAGAATGTTGTGATATGTTGGTGTTGTTCCTTCAACGTTAAGGATTTCAAAAGTTAATCCCCATATTTTTGATAGAGTTTTCCCTATTCTTGGAGTTTGGTTTTTGAAGTTGCACTTATTTCTTGTCAACCAAATTTGCTAGCATAGTACTGTTGGGATGCATTTCCATATTCTTTGAATTGTGACTTTCTTCTTTGTTGTATATGGATAGGCCTTTTGTAGTGTTTGTAGAAAATCCGACAACGGCTTTCCAAAATTTATTCTTATTTCCAAGGGGCTTATAAGTTGTTTCCAACATTCTTTGGCAAAAATGCATTCTTGAAATAAATGTTGAATGTTTTATTCAGCGTGTTGGCATAATGGACATCTTAATGGACCTTAGAAACCTTTTTTTTTTTAAGTTTTCACTGGTTAATACCTTCCCTTTTAAAAGAGTCCAGATGAACATCTTGATCTTAGGCAGGCTTTCAGATTACTAGGCTATTTTCCAAGGGTCCCAATCTTGTTGGTTTGGTTGTTCTTGTAGGATTTTGTATCCTGTCTTGACTATGTAATGCCCACCACTAGGATCCCAGAGGTATCCATCTTCTTCATCATATTTGATTGGTGTTGCCCCTTTTAGGAGCTACTTGATTTTGCTCCATTACCCTTCCAGATTTGTAGGTATCGTTGAGAGTTTCCAGTCTTGCCAATCCTTTTGGTTCCATAGAGAAATTGAGAATAGAGTGTTAATACCTTTTCCTTTCATCCACTCTTGGATGCCTTCTATTTCTGGATGAGTCTTTAGTGGTTCTTTTCCCATGATTCTGTCCTCCCATATCGATATTGTTTTTCCATTGCATGGGGTTTTAGAGATGTAGCTACACATTAGAGGAATTGGTTTTTTTACTAGCTTCCAAGCTTGAGTACATTGTCTTGTTGGGATATTTCCATTGAGCTATCTTTCCCTTGAACCATCCATGTATTTTAAGATGAGAGTTTTTTTCCACTAGCTCTCTTTTCTCGTGATCAATCTCCATACTATCTTCATTCCTAGGGTTGTGTTCATGAGTCCAACTATCCAAATAGAAAGGCCTCCTTATTTGTATGGTAGCACTACTTGTTCCCACCTCACCAGGCTGAATTTTTTGTTTTCTTGTTTCCCCCCTGCCATAGAAAGCTTCTTAATATTAACTCCATTTGTTTGTGTGCACTTTCTAGGGCCATGATTATTGCATATTGGTAGATAGGTAGTGCTGCAAGGAGTGCTTTGATTAAAATAACCCTTCCTGCCATATTTAACCACATCATACCCCAGCTCTGAATATTGTTTTTCATTTTTTCAATCTGCTTAGTCCATATTTCTGCCTTCATGTTCTCTTTTGAAATTGGAAGTCCCAGGTAAAAGAAATGGGTCCATTTTTCCTGTACTGGGATTTCTAATATCTGTGAAATCCTTTGCATGATTTTAGGGGGTGTTCCATCCATATATTCTACATTTTGTGTTATTCAGAATCCCACCTGAAACCTGTAAAAAATCATCTAAAATTATTTTGAACCTTCTTGCTATTATTGTTGATGCCTGTCCCAGCAGCAGGGTGTCATCCGCAAAAAGTGAGTGGTTGATTGTTTTTACTCTTTTTGCTATTTTGAGCCCTGTAACGTTTCTTTCTTTTCTTTGTTTTTCCAAACCTCTACTTAGAGTTTCAGCCATTATAATATATGGGAAGGGTGAGAGAGGGCATCCTTGCCTGAGTCCTCTTGTGCTTTGAAAAAATTCACTTAGCCTTCCATTTATGAGGGAGGCAATCCAAGGGGTGGAGATGCATGCCTGGATGACTTCTATTATTTCTCTTGAGAAACCCAGTTTCTGAAGAACAACCATGAGATATGGATGGTTGACCTTGTCAAATGCATTTTCCATATCTAATATAATTATTATGCATTTTTCTTGCCTTAGCATACTAGAGTGTACAGCTTCCTGTACAATAATTACATTATCTATGATTTGCTTGTTGGGCACAAATCCTCCTTGATTTCAAGATATGATTATTGGTAGCACTTCCTTGATTCTGTTTGCAATTATTTTTGTTATTATCTTATAAGAGGAATTGCACAGAGATATAGGGCGATACCTGTTGAAGGTGGAGGAATTTGACTCCTTTGGGACTAGAGCGAGGTAGGAGGATTTTGTGTTGCTTCCTATTTTTTTTTGTTGAAAACATTCTTCACCATTCTTAAGAAATCTTTTCTGATTGTACACCAATGAGATCTGAAGAATGCTCTTGTAAATCCGTCGGACCTTGGGGCTTTATCCGGATGCAGGCTCTATATAACTGCCACTACCTCTTCTTTTGTGATTTCTTTACACATTTCTGCGTTTTGATCTTCTTCTTTTTTGTGCTGAAGGAAATCTTCATATTCACCCATTTCTTCTTTTGGTGACGGTAAATTTTTAAAGTGCTTGTGGGCTGCTTTTTTTAATTCCTCCGCACCTTTTACCTCTTGATTTTCCACTTGGATTTTTTCTATTTGATTTCTTGTTCTTCTAATCTTCATTAAGTTATGGAAAAAATATGTATTTTTATCCCTTGCCTTGAGCCACAGTGATCCAGGTGGATATTGGTGGCCACCTACCAAGTCCATCTGGACCCCCATCATTGTTTCTCTCAGCATTTTCAGTTTCCTTAATTGTAGCACAACTTACTATTTTTAGCAGTTTTTCGGGGTCCTGAACGTTCCAGAGCCGTTTTGAGGCCGCTAAACGGACGTTTTTTGGGGAATCCGGGGGCAACATGGGTTCCATGTAATGTTGCCTGTTCCAAACAATGAGTTCTCGGATAGATCTTTCTCTAACGAGTATTCATACGCGTTCAAATGGAGACGTATGCCAAAGTTTACGACCCCGGGAAATGATGTGTACCAATTTACCCAAAACGGGCCCAACCAATTTGGCGTTTCATCTTCTAAGGGCGATTTTGGAATTGTGAAGGGTTTTTCATTGTTTCTCAATAGATTAAATAGGCCTTCGAGGCCTCATTTTGTAACACAGTTCGGAACAGTTCAGAGGCATTGTGCCGCACATCTTTCTCAGAGATAAAGCTACCATCGCCCTAGCTGGTTTATTTCCATTTCTGGTTGTAAGCATATTTCGGTATTTTCCATTAATGAAATGAAGTATTATTTCCGCTGCATCTCTTTATTTATGGTTATCGCATCTCTGTGTTTATGGTTATCTCTGTAATCTATTGCGTTCCTGTTTAAATCCGGATCACACAGGCTTCTAGATTTCAGTCTACCCTCTTCTTCTTCTTTCCTGTTTTCCCTGTATATTTCCCAAAAGATTTCCTTTTCTCTTAGATAATCTTGCTTGCCTTCTTCTCTACCTTCTTTTTCAATTTGCATGTTATCCATTCGCTATTGTAATTCTTTTTTCTTTTTTATTTCATTTGCTCTTGCCCATTCCTTTAACTTGATTCTTGCATTTTTTAGTTTTGTCTCCCAAATATATTGTGGTGATCCTGATACTATTGGCTCCCATGCTTCCTTAATTAATTCATTGATTTCTATATTGTTGTCCCAAATTGAGTTGTATCAAATGGGAGCGGTCCTTGATTTTCCATTTTGCCCATGACTATTACCACCGTTTATGGTCGGATGTTGTGGTGTGGAGAATTTTTGTTTTAATGGCACTGTACGCTGCTACTATGTTTTCTTGTATCAGGATTTTGTCCAACCTTTCTTTTATGTTGCTTTTGCCCACTCTTTTATTGCTCCAGGTGTATTTCCCGTTGCTTAGGAGGATGTCTAAAAGATTGTGTTGTTCTATTATTTCTTCTAGTGCATCCTTGGATGGGTCTGTGTGATATATGCCTCCAAACTTTTCTTCTATACTTCTTACCAAATTCAAGTCTCCTCCTAGAATTATTTTTCCTATTTGTGTTTCTTTTAGTGCTTCTTTTATGGTGGCCCAACATTGCTCTTTTTCCTTGTAGTGTTTTGGGGCATATATATTGATGACATTATACTTCTCTTTTGTACTAATTTGCATTAGATCCGTTTGTATCCAGTGCTAATTCTCATATTCCTTTCTTCCATATTGTGTAGATACCTCCTGACGCTCCTATTACCTGTATTGCTTCACCTTCATAATTATTTATTTATTTTTTATTTTATATATATATATATATTATTTATTTATTTATTTATTATTATTATATTATTATTATTTATTTTATTTTATTTTTTTTTAATTTTTATTTATTTATTTATTTATTATTTATTTATTTATTTTTTTTTTTTTTTTTTTTTTTTTTTTTTTTTTTTTTTTTTTTTTTTTTTTTTTTTTTTTTTTCAGTTTCTTGGCTATTTGTTTTTTTCTTTTGCCACAATGTCTCTTGTGGCATTTTCTTTAACGGATGATCCCAATCCTCGGCAATTCCAGGAGACCACGATCATTATTTGCTTGTTGGTTGGTGCATGGCTCCTTTCCCTCTTTGTTGGCTTTTTTCGTTGTTTCATGTGTTCCTTCCTAAGAAGGTTTCCATAGGTTGCTAGGTTCCTAATGCCATTTCCTTTGTTGTTGCTTCATCCCTCAGCTCTTTGTTTGTCTTTCTTCCTTCTTTTTTTTTTTTATTTTCTACATTTGGGAGAGCTTCCTTTGACTGCTTTCTAGTTAGAATTCTGTCGACTGAGGGAGGGGGTGAGATTTGGGTGGTTGGGGCCAAAGGGGATGGGGGGGCGAAGGGAGTGTGGTGAGGGGATCTGGATCTAGATCTAGATTTGGGTCCGGGGGATGGGGGGACAGAGGGATCCAGTGGCTCAAAAGGGTTGAGGCTAGCAAGAGAATTGTTGTTAGCTTTTGGTGATAGAGGATGGAGATCAGAGGATATGGAGGGTTGCGTAGAAGAAAGATTTGGTTGTTTATGGAAAGTCTTCTTTCTTTTGAACTGTTCCCAATTGTTTTCCGGATCTTCAATCTTTTCGTTTTCATCATCCTTTTTTTTTGTACATCTATTAGCAAAATGACCATATTCATGACATACGTTGCATTTGAAGGGGATTTGTTCATTGTCCAATTGTTGTATATGCGTCCATTGATCCACTTTGATTTTGATGGCTTCTAGAAGCCCTTTTCCTAGATCCACCTCTACACGGATTCTGGCTCATGCGTGCATGTTTTCCTTTGGCTCATACCTGTCTATGTATTTCCCAATTGCATTTCCTATGGCTTTAATTGAATCGTCTCCCCAACGGTGGAGGGGAAGATGCGACAATTTGACCCAAATGAGGATGGCATTGGGTATATCCATTTATGGGTCAAAATCTGGTGTCCATCTGTTTAGATACAAACCCCTTGTATCGATAAAGTACGGGCCATTCCTAAATATTAGATATCGATCCTCCTTGGTTTCAAAGTGTAAGGTGTAGTATCCTCTTCCACAAAACCTGATTGAGATTTTTCCGTTTATTGTTGCAGAGCAGTTCCTTTCTACCCATATTTGGAATATTTTGGGCAATGGCCATAACCCTGTAAACTGCCCAACTAATCCACGTTCTGCCAAGGAGAGTGTTGCTTTACGAGGAAGAGCTGGACGAAGTGATATTTCTAGGATGTATTCCAATCTTTTAACAAACTTGGTGACTAATGGTCGGTTCTTTGACGGACCCATTGTAGAAATGAGAGAAGCAAAAGCTTTTGCTGTTCTTTCATTTTCTCGTTGGTTATCTGAGGGAGGCTCTTCGTCCTCTGATGATTCCATGTTGATCGATCTTCAGTAGCAGGAGGCCATTGAGGGCAGTTGCCTGCTGCTGCCTGAGCTTGCTGCGATTAGGGCTATTGCGAGAGGCTGCTGTGAACCCTAAATTTTTTTTGAATATTTTTTCTGTTTTTACATTTTTAGTGGTGTAACAAACTATTATTATTATTAAGATTCTATATGTTTTATGATGATAAATAATAATATTATTTTACACGCTAGAAATTTTATGTATTTTGTATAGAGTTAAAATGTAGAATTACATATCTCAAAAATATTGGTATAAATAATGTCTCATAAAAAAAATTTCACATCTTTCTCAATTTTAACCCTTTTTTTTTGTTTTTTTTTTGGTGTACTTACTAGAAAATTGAGTAAACTAGATATGGATCAATTAATATATATTTATAACTAACATTTAAAATTTGAGGTAGTTGTATCTACCCTTGAGGGAGTCAAATATAATCAAGGACTAGCAAAGACTCAAGTTACATTAATTCTAAGAGGAATGTGATCATCCACAACATCTTCATGGGGTCATAGTATTTTTGTAAATGGAAGCAATTAGATTCATAGCTAGTCGGGTTGTCAAAGGAAATTAGATCAAAACTTTGGTGAGTGCTACAACCAGTCTAGATCCATCTTAAATTCGAATCTATCTAGCGCCAAGAGGGATCAAATCTCATGAGGTGCAGACTTTTCCTCAAGTTTTGCGCACAAAAAAGATGCTTGCATCTCAAGAGATTTGATCCCTCTCAACGCTTGATAGATTCGGAGTTAAGATGGATCTAGGCTTGTTTCTGTCGTGTGCAACCAAGGAAAATCTATCGAAGATATGATTAATTTTATCAATAATATGTAAATACATCTAATATTAATATAACCATTTTAAATATGTTAAATATGTCTAAGATTAATCTAGTCATTTTAATTTTAAATTTGCTCTCCAAACCTACCTCTCTCTCTCTCCAATCCTCTCTTTTCCCCATCATTCTCTCTCTCTTTTCCCTCCAGTCCTCTCTCTTCCCCCATCTCTCTCTCTCTCTCTCTCTTTCTCTTTTCCCCATCATTCTCCCTCTCTATCTCTCTCTCTCTCTTTGCCCTCCAATCCTCTCTCTCCCTCTCTCTCTCTCTCTCTCTCTCTCTCTCTCTCTCTCTCTCTCTCTCTCTCTCTCTGTTACTATATCCCTCCCTCTCTCCTTGTCTCTCCTCCTCTACCCCTTCTCTCCATCTCTCCTTATTTGTCTCTTTATCTCACCCCTAAATATACACACTCTCTCTCCATCTCTCCCTTATCACTCCCTCTCTCTCCACTTCTCACTCTCTATGTATTTCTTCTTCCCTCCCTCTCTCCCCCTCCAACATCGTCTCTCTATCCCTCCCTCTCTCCCCCTCCAACATCGTCTCTCTATCCCTCCCACTCTCTCAAGTCCTCTCTCTCCCTTTCTCTCCTACCTCCCCCTCTCTCTCTTTCCTCTAATCCTCTCACTATCTCCCTCCATCTCTCCTTCTCTCTCTCCCCCCTCCATATTTGTGTCTCCCTCTCCCTCTCTTACCCTTCTCTACCTCTCTCACTCCTCTCCCTCTCTCTCTCTCCATTCCTCTTCTCCCCTCTCCTTCACATTATCTCTATCTCTCCCTTGTCACTCCCCCTCTCTCTCCACCTCTATCACTCTATGTCTTTATTCTTTCCTCCCATATATATCTAGAGTTAATATATATCATGATATTTTAATATATATTATAATATAACAAATTTAATATTGTATTAATCAAGTTATTAATTTAAATAATATTAAATATTATAATATATTAAAAATGAATATTAGATTTTAATAATAATAAATAATATTATAGGGTTAATAATGTTTTTTTGCATGGTATTAATAATAATTTGGCCCGTGGTATTTGGCCCATATGCTTCACCTAAATAAAACATATTTTTTGAATGTTCGTAAGTATAAATAGGTTTATGGAGTAAATATAAAATGAGGTTTTATTTATTTACCATACCTCTGTTTTATTTATATTTTTACCATAAAACTTGAGTGGGTATAATGGTTAAGAGCATGTGTTTCCTCCTAAGAGGTCATAAGTTCAAAAACTAGAGGGGTCGTGTCCCACAAACAAGGGGGTCTTGTACACCAATTTGGTGTTTGGTACTTCTTTATACCTCTTTTATATTCTTTATTTAACATACCTCTTTTATAAATATGGTATTTAGCTCATGGTATTAATAATAATTTGTCCCATGGTATTTGGTCCATAGGCTTCAGCTAAATAAAACCTCATTTTTTAGATTTTGTAAATATAAAGAGGTTTATGGAGTAAATATAAAAAGAAGTTTTATTTATTTACCATACCTCTAGTTTATTTATATTTTTATTTATTTTCCATACCTCTAGGGTAAGTATAAAAAGATGTTTTATTTATTTACCATACCTCTAGAGTAAGTATAAAAAGATGTTTTATTTATTTACCATACCTATTTTTTGAGTGTTCGTAAACCTCTTTATATTTTAAATTTTTATTGTGTTTATACATAATAATAATTAGATCGATTTTTAAATAGGGTCGACATTAGATTAAAAATGTTAAATGTTAAGCATGACATGTTAAATGTTTACGCTTGCAATCTACCTCCATACTATGTTGTAGAGCACCTCTCGGTGCAACAAACATAATTTTTTTTGTAGATTTAACAATGACAAACTTCAGTAGGGAAAAATGCATTGGACATTTCACTATCATCCAAACATCTACCCAACTAGTATAGAAGCTTCACTTGGGAACCTCGTAACAAGTTGGTATAAGGTTTGAAACCCAAATAACTATACAAAAGTCTCTTCATCTCACTCAAACAACATATGGAAATGAGGATTCATGGGTCCCTCATAATGCTCCACATTTTATGATTTAAATTGACCATCTCTTCATTCATCATTCAATCACGTGTCTCATTTGGGATTGGGTTTGGGGGGGTGCTTTAATGATACTGCCATCTCTATGAGAAATCCTAACTCTCATCCATCTATGTTCAAAAGGAATTTTTTCCTCTCACTTCAAATGTATCTTCATTTGCATAATGAATATGCTCACATTTGTATATGAAAAAATAACCTATAATATAAAAGAAACCAATATTTTCAAAAGGTGGCAATGAAAAGATTTATTAGGTGTTCAAGATGATCAACCAAGGCTAGCATCATGAGGGGTGAATGTTAATGTGTTTTCTCAAATACTAGGTAAGCCTTAAAAAAATAATTCACCAACCATATTGTGGGTACCTTTAGCACACCCTTTTATTGAACTAAATTTGAACATCCCTTTAAAGGGGAATCCATGAAGTGCAAGGATACTGGGCATCTTAAGGGATGATATGTTCATTTAGAATGTGACATTTTTGTATGAAGACTAGGGAATATGGTTGTCGATGTCCTCACTAATAAGGTAAAATCTCTTCATGGGGGATTTTAAGAAATATGGCACTAGGACATCCACTCCAGGTCAACAACATTACTTTATGACCTCGTTCATCTTATTCAACATGAGCAAATTAAGACTAATGAGAGCATGACCATCTAACTAGATGTGATATGGTTGCAACCTTATAGAGTGGAATATTAACCATCATGGCCACAAAACATTATTCAAAGGAAATTTTACAATGAAACAAAGGTTTCAATGTGACATGGGAAGATTTGCACATAGAGGATCCAAAAAAATGGCAAATTCCTCATCTACGATGTTGCCTCAATCTATGTAACAATATATTGTCATACAAATCTTTGACCAGTTCTTAGATAGTGTATTTATGGTGATAATTATTTAGTGTCAACTGAACATTATTATGTTGAAAGGAAGTTATGTAGAAAGTATGTCATTAATGTTAGGGAAGATAGTGAGATGTTTTATATTATTTGATGTGATATAGCAACACCTTATTGTGCGTTATACACTAAATGTGTGAAATAATATCCATTAAGAATTCACCTAATTCTATCATATTAATATACAAAAGATGAACATTGAATGTGATTTAGTAGTAGCTTAATGATATTCTATAAAGGACATTTAGGAAAAACTTGAGGTTGGGGAGATAATAATCGTAGAAAACATGAATTCTTCCAACCAAGTAACATTAGCAAAAAATATCCCAACATGAGTGATGTATTGTTCCAAGGAAAGAAGAGAGCAAGCTCAAACTGGAAATGGATGATGGTATTGTTGTGCTTCATTATGAGAATGTATGCTCAAGTAGGGAGGATTAATAACATGCTCTATCCAAATACAATGGATCTTCATGATTACAAAGGTGAATTAATTGTAAATGCTCTTAGGATTAGACTTCTCAAAGAAAAGCTACACATATATAAACCTATTGTTGTTGATGGTGGCTTTTCAAGTCGATGAAAGTGAGGTATTGCTATTTCCCCCACTAAGGTTCAACTCTCTCCTATGATATGCTTGTGCTTGGAAAACTAGGTGGAGCCAAGTGCAAGTTGTTACTACATGAACTAGCAACCTAGTGGAAAGTCTAATGATAGCTGCTAACTTAGGGCAACAATATGGGAATCAAGACACTGTCACTTTAGTACAATATATCCCTTCACTTTAAGACAACTCCTAGTAGCCAGGGGGGTATACCTATCTACCAAAATAAACCTCTTTGGTGAATTATCAACATGCAAACATATGATTTACTTTAAAGAATCTATAACAATATAAAGCATAAAAATTTCAGAAAGAGATTAAATGTTTCAAAAATAACAAGTTAGCAATAACAACATAACAATCGATTATCCACTTAAGTATGAGAGTTAGGAGCTAGTGGATGTGTGTGTGAAATTTGATGTGAAGAATAGACAATGTAAAAAACTTTAGATTTGCAATTCAATGATCATCACTCAACAAATGAAATTTCAGAGAGGCTTAGTTGAACATAAACCATTTTAAGCTACTTTAGGGCATGGAGATTGAAATTAGATTGCATAAGTTAATAGTGCAATGTGTGCTTTGAGTACCAACCAATTATATGTAGCACAAGGGAAATTCTATGGTTGTCAAACACTTTCAAATATGTTTTAATGATAAAATAACAAAAAAAATCATATTTAAAGTGAAGAGTTAACCATCCAATAAAGAGATAATCCACTTGTGAGCAAGACGTCTTAGACGATTTGATTAGGGAAACAAAATGCAATGAGATAATAGTCCAATAAGTGTTAGAATCAAGTTTTAAAGATCTATAACAATGAATAAAGAAAGAACTTGAAAAATGATGGTAAATAACCTTTATAATGATCTTTGATTCACATAATTATTTAACACATTCACGCCCTATAGATACGAGTGCACTGATGCACTTCATTCAATTTAAGCACAACAACTAAAAACCTTTATGAACACCTTTGGTTGCTTGCTTGCACTTGAAACCTCCACCATATATGAACAAGGGAGAACTTTTTGAATGTAGATTTTCACAACTATTCATATCGCAAATGTCCTTCTGGGGTTGAACTGTGTAAGAAAGTTGAAACATTCGATGTTTCAAGCAGACACTTTGCCCATCTTCAGGGACAAGAGAAGGTTATAGAATGATAGTGTGAGAGTGTTGAGGAGAATATAAATAAGATATGAGCTCAATTGTCAAAAAATAGAATTTGTCTTGCTCACCTGTTAACAATTAATAAAAAGGCTCAAAGTAAGGCATCTCTAATGGAATAAAGTGGAAAGAAAAGAATATCAAAAGGAGTTTTGAGCTTAGAAAGATTAGCCATGATTTTATAATCATTTGGCTTGGTGATTCCATATTTAGATCCTTCGAAGCTTAAATTTAATCAATATGTGGTCTTCAAATTTGGGAATTTTTGTCAAATCAAGAGCAAGGAGTTGCTTTTTCAACTAATGAGCATGAATCAAATTTGTTTCCCAAACAATTGTTCAAACTCCGACAATGGCACTTCCTAGGGTGTGTTAAGAGACTAAATATGTAATTCCAGATAATCAAGGATCAACATGGATAGCCTCTTACTTTATTATTATGATTTAACTATAGCATAACATCTAGTTCAATTATCATTTGATACAAACCTTTACTTTTGAGTAGGTCCTTTGTATAGGATCTCCTAGAACAATAATGTGTGATTATTAACTAAACTTCAATGGATTATGAGTAGCCATTTTACAAAATGAAAAAAAAATATGTGCATAATCTCAGTTGGAATGGACCCTTTGTTAGTGGATGTGCTAGGAAAATGAAACTCTCCCATAATTATGACACATGTGAAAGAAATGCCTAATGCTTTTATAGTTTAGTGGAGTCTAAACCCAAAGTGAAATGAGATAGTAATCAAATCCTAAATGTCACAATCTTAGATCATGTGTCTTTTGATATGAGAAATAGCACCACCATCATAATGGTTCACATTATTGATATGAATATATCAGACACCACTAAACAAAGTATATGGAGGTTTAAATTTGATAGGATATATTCCTTTCCCATTGGTTGTGACGTGGTTTACGAAGAGGAGGACAAGTTGTAGACCCCTAGAGGTTTACTAGTAGTTATGTATCAAGCGGGCTACTTGGTTCCTCTGGGATACAAAAAAAAAAGTAGATCTGAGTAGATTTGATCATATTTTAAGGTAGATTTGAGGGGGTTCATAATAAACCCAAGGTAAAATATCAAATTGTAGGGAAATGCAAGAGAGATTCAAGTAGATGTAGGAGTTCCAAGCACTAGATCACATTCTTTGATTTGGGCACTTACTATGGGAAGGTTTATATAATTTTGATAAGGTTTGTTGAGGGGAAGACCATTACTTCATCAAAAAAATATTTGATTCAATCACATTGATAAAGCATAAAATACATTTCAAAGTGGGGTTCCGTGGATAATCAATGCCTATTCTATGCAAGTAATTCATTGGAGGATTCTTCTCAACTATTTGATTACAATATATGAAAATATTCCATTCTTATTTTAGCTTTGCATTTCCATGGAGGAGCAGTGGTATCTAGGTTTCCTTCTTCATCCAAGTTAGTTTCTTATAAGGATGTAGCTCGATCTAAGGCATCTCCTATAATGGATCAACCTCATGTCAGGCTAAGTCCATATATTATTAAGAAATTGGACAATATAATAGCTTTTGATGTTAATCATACATTGTAAATGAATTCTTTTCAACCCTTAAACCCAATGTAGTAATCTATTAGCTTAATTTGTTTTGGAAACTAAAAAAAATAAAATGCTTTGGTGGATTTATTCCCACTATACCAATTATGTGTTCTAAATTCAATTTTTTAGTTGAGTTTTACATCCTGATGATTACTATAAATTTTTTGAGGAGAGACCTTATTTTTTGGGTAGAGTGGGGCGCTTTTTTACCCCATGGTTTCTGAACTTTGATCCCTCCACTATAGTGATATCCAAAATGCTAGTATGGGTATGGCTCCCAAATATGGATTTTCCTTTTTAGCATTGTTTAGTTTCTTAATATATTAGAAATGCATTGGTTTTTTTTTTAAGGTGTGATCTCAAGAAACTTGATAAGGTCTTTTCACGCATAGAGATTGATCTTAGTAGAGGTATTTTAGATAAAATATTGTAAAATCATGGAAAATATAAACGTATTCAAAACTTGGACCTGAAATACAACATTTACATGTCAATTTTGTCATTAAATAGGTTATCTATGTGAGTCCTATCCTCAACCAAGAAGTGATTCTAAGAGGAATAACAAACATTCTTTCAAATTTGAAAGTTGGCAACCATATGAGCTCCCTCTTTTGAATGAAGAAGATAAGAGTACATCATATTTTCACTCTTTCGAGGTAGAGAAAGATAATAATGAAAGAACAAAATTAAATAATGATGATATAAAAAAGACAAGTCACCAATGACCACACAAAAAAGAGATTAGGGTAACATTAAGAGGTAAGGGAGGTGGGGAATTGCTCCTATCAAGAGATAGTTACAAATGAAGTTCCAATAGGAGAAATGAAGAGATGACATGAACCAAAAAAAATTGAGTCTAATGAGGAATAATCCTTGTTTGACAAATTATAAATACATGGTTTTTTTATTTAAGTGATTGTTATGTGATCTCCAATAGATGAATGGAATAGAGTGTTAGTGTCAGTCTTTCCAGCCTTCCTCCAGTGATCAAATATGCTCTTACAAAGTGATTTTGAAGTGTCAAGGTCAAATTTTGTCATTCCAGTGAGTCTTCAAGCAAAATTTGGTCAC